>CAUYSK010081013.1:0-29101 GCA_963575035.1 Avahi laniger
AAGGAAGGAAGGAAGGAAGGAAGGAAGGAAGGAAGGAAGAAAGAAAGAAAGAAAGAAAGAAAGAAAGAAAGAAAGAAAGAAAGAAAGAAAGAAAGAAAGAAAGAAAGAAAGAAAGAAAGAAAGAAAGAAAGAAAGAAAGAAATCCCTCCCACACACACACATTCAGAAGCGGGTGTGGACACGATCGCTCCAAGACTGCACGGGTCAAGCTCCCCACAGAGGCCTTCCTGCCCCCTGCCTGTGTGCGTCCTTGGGCTCTGCTCGTCAGGTCCAACCACAGGGCCCACAGGGGCACAGCCAGGTTCCACGGGGCTGCCCGATGCTGTCTTGAGACTATGACATCGCAAGCCTCCCAGGTGCAGAAGTTTAGCCAGTATTTTGTTGTCCACTTCATGTGAAAGCCTGAGGCACGAACCTGCCCTGACTCGTGGACAGTGTCTCATAAGTTGTTCAGCTGATTAGGGACTTGGAAAAAAATGAAATTGGAAAATTGGTGACTAGCAACTCTGGGTAAGAGGGACGGAGTGCGGCTCTTGCAGGGTAGCAGTGTGAGGTGTCGTCGCTTCCGCCTGCGCCGCCAGAGGGCGCAGTTACCCTGCAGACAGACTCTCTAACGCTAGACTGCAGCCTCCAGAGAAGTCCAGAACCTGCTTGAAGCTTTAAAATGTTCCCTTCTCAACCCCACTTAATCTTCATCTTGGAGCCCTCAAGTTTCCAAAAGATACTGGAGTCCAGGCTCCGTTTGAGCACCACATGATAAAATTATAATTCTACCCTACAAACTGGAGATCTTTAGATAATGCAGATTACACTGTACGGAGCCCCTGAAAAGCTGCAGAAATTATCCATTTGTGTCTGGCTCCCAGGAAGCCCATGCAGAGACCTGTGCCACCCAGCAGGAATGGGCTTGACCCTTCCGCCATCCAACTAAATCACCTCCTGTGGAATAAAAACCAAGTCAGGCCGCTTCAGAAAGTGAGCCCCTCTCTAAGAGGTGCCTGTTGGGCTGATCGTTGTTTGAGTGCCACACACTTTGGGGGGAAATCAGGCCTTAGACAGTCGTATTTTATTCACACATGAGCCATTGAACTACTTATCCAAAAAAGAGGGTGTCGTCTCTATTCGAAAACACAGAGCAAGTTTTACACCAAAGTATTATTTTGGAATGAATTCAGTTCAAGAGCTCCTTTTCAAATTTACCTTAAGTGATGATTGCTACAAAATACAGGACCCAAAGATGCAAACATCAAAAATATTCAAAACTCTCAGAGGCAAACTGGTGAAATTAACTGTCTTAGCCGTTATCCAATTCATCTAAGAGTAATCATTACAAGTTGATTTTGAGGCAGGTAACTGTCATTTTTTATTACTGAGAGCAGGAGATAGGAAAGAAATTTTTAAAACTCAATTGATAATTGTCCTCAGAGGGGCACACCGTATTCTGACAGAAGGACCATCAGCCTTGAGGCGGGATTCAGAGGACAAAATTGGGACCAGTGTGGTTCTAGGCGTATCCCTTAACTCAACACTGAAGCCACAACTGTGGGATGGGCGAGCCCTTGCAGGCTACTCACACAAGGGCAGGGGGTCCGTGCAAACATTTATAATGAGCCCCCACCCATCCCAAACACCACAGTCCTGCTGCTTTGTTAATGTTGCTAACTAACAAATTCTCTAGTGTAGATTCTGACGTCATCGTTTGAAATACTAAGTCACCAGCTCTGGATTGTTGACTGGGGTACACCCAGCTCTATCCAACCATTCTTCAATTATCGTTTAGAGTTCCCTGTCACACAGACGACGCTGTTTACACCGTAGTCTTCTCACTTTTCACTCTTCCTTCCCTTCTTCTAGTTTCAACCCAGGAGCCAAAGTGACCCTGTGAAAACATAAATCTGATCGTGCCACTCTTTCTCTCAAAAGCTCAGTGGCTTTTTCTCCAGTGGCTCCCGTCTGACTCTGCCCCTCCTGCCCCCTCTTCAAAGGACCCAGGGATCACATTGTGCCCACTCGGGTAATGCAGGGTGGTCTCCCTACCCCAGGATCCTTAACCTCGTCACATCAGCCCGGTTCCTTTTTCTAGGTAGGGTCACATGTTCAATGGGTGCTGGGGATCCGGACGTGGGCATCTTGGGCAGGGGAGGGCATCAGTCAGCCCCCAGCTGGCTGACTCCAGTGGCCCCCGTCACTCAGAGCAAAAGCCAATATCCTCATAGTGGACTGTGAGGCCCTGGGAAATGCATGTCCAGCATACGCAGACTGGAGGCTCACCAATAGTTTTGCACAAATAACTGAATGAAAGAAACAATGAATACTGAAATATGTTTAAAATAAATTACCATACAGGTGGCACAATAGTTTTATTGTTATATTTCAAATGAGTTTTTAAAACACCCTCACTTTAATATTCTTAATTCTCTAGCAGAATGAAAAGGTGCTTTTCTGCCCTAAAAGGAGTTCCCAAATTTAATCTAAAGACAATTTAAATACAGGAAGCTTGTTTATTCCAACTTTAATTTTTAATACCATTGTACCCTACAGTGAAGCTTCAAAGCATCAGGCTGTCAGAGTCAGATGTTCATTAGTGCTCACATCTAATACTCCATTTGTTACGTCATCACAGGTTATTGTCATCTGCTTCCTTCATTCATCCACCTTCTCTTTCTTCAGAGGGTTATTGTTGTTTTTTTTGTTTTTTTTGTTTTTTTCGAGATGGAGTCTTGCTCTGTCATCCCAGGTGGAGTGCAGTGGTGTCACCACAGCTCACTGTAACTTCAAACTCCTGGACTCAAGCCAAGCTCCTGCCTCAGCCTCCCAGGTACCTGGGACTACAAGTGTGTACCACCACACCCAGCTAATTTTTCTGTTTTAGGTAGAGATGGGGTCTCGCTCTTGCTCATGCTGCTCTTGAACTCCTGACTTGCCGATCCTCCTGCCTCAGCCTCCCATAGTGCTAGGAGTACAGACATGAGCTGCTGCTCTAGCCGCTGCATCTTTTTTTAGAATCTTAAAGTAATACTGCCCCATAAATATTTTTAAATGAAAAACCACACCAGATTTTACAGTACTCAAGGCCGCCAAAATTTAACTGATGCCATGAATGATGTTTTAGTAATTTGATAGAATCTTTATAAACTTTTTACATATTTTTATACTTCAGTTGAGACGTTATTTTCCAAGTCTGAAGCTGCTGGTTGTACTCTGCCGCTCTCTGGGAGCTCTGGTGCATTGTAGAGCAGCGGTCCCCAGCCTTTTTGGCACCAGGGACTGGTTTCATGTAAGACAAGTCATTTGTGGTCGGGGTGGTGGGGAGGTGGAGCTCAGGTGGTGATGCGCCGCCCGGTTCCTAACAGGTCATGGACCGGTACCCAGGCAGGGCCAGGGGTTGGGGACCGCAGTGGAGACTGGACAATGGTAAAGAGGGGCTGGGAGCTGATTGATGCCCTCCCCCTGCTCAAGATGTCCACGTCCAGGTCCCCAGCAGTTGTTGAATATGTGACCCTACATAGAAAAAGGAACTGGGCTGATGTGACGAGGTAAAGGATCCTGGGGTAGGGAGACCACCCTGCATTATCCCCTAGTGGGCACAATGTGACCACTGGGTCCTTTGAAGAGGGGACAGTAGGGGCAGAGTGGTAGAAGTGACCACAAAAGCAAGAGGCTGGAGTGACGCAGGGAAGGAGCCATGGGCCGAGAAGTGCAGGCAGCCGCCAGAAACTGAAAAGGGCAAGGAAACAACTTTGCCCTCCCAGCCTCCTCCAGACGGCTGGCAGCCCTGCTGCACCTTGACTTTAGCCTAGTGAGGCTGAACTTGGACTTCGGATCTTCAGAACTGTAAGATAATAAATTTGTGTTGTGTTCAGCCACCAAATTCGTGGTGGTTTGTTAGCAGCAATAAGAAACGAATTAAAATAGCTTTAAGAACTTCCCCCTTGAAGGAGTTTTGATGTTCTATTTCACAACAAGGTGACTATAGTTGATAATAACATATTGTATATTTCAAATCAGCTAAAATAGAAGATTTTAAATGTTCTCACCACCAAGAAATGATAAATATTTGAGATGATGGATATGCTAATTAGCCTAATTTGATCATTCCACAATGTATACATGTATTAAAACATCACATTGTACTCCCCAAATTTATACAATTATTGTTTGTCAATTAAAAATAAAATAAATCATAAAAAACCTTCCCTTTAGATGGGGATTACCGCTTTATTACATAAGATGATTAAAAGTGCAAAGGGATATACTAAAAATTTGTTTCCTGGAGGCAGAGAAAAGATCTGTTGCTGCTAAGAGTCCACCCTGAATGCAAACTCATTATTTCAGGTGACCGTCTGTATTTATAAATTTTCCCTCGAGTGTCCCAAGCCTAATTATTTGTCCTAATTGTTTGAAGCTCCATGTCTGTGCAGGATTAGGATAAGCCTCTGGAGACACAGCAGAGGCTAAACGCTTGAGGAAGCTGCCTCCACTCGGAGCTGTCCTGCGGTCGGATGCCAGAGTGGAGGTTACCTGTGTCCTCAACCCTTCGCTCTTACCACACACAAACCCATGAGCATCGGGAATGAACACAGATGAGTGCAGCGCTGATTCTGTTTGTGAAAAACTAGGACTAAGAATACCATGACGGGCCAGGCGGATTTGGCTTTGATCTCTCCCAATTTACCGTATTCATAAATGTGTAGCTTCTGTAGAAAATCAATTGCTTTCAAATGAAACATCCTCCCTTCCTGTAAGAAACATATGGTGGACGTTTAGTAAAACAAAACCGATCTGCACATGCAGCTCCGAGGGCGCGAGGAGATCTGGACCGAGCTCTGCTACATGGCCCATAAGCCTGTGTGGCTGCCCCCCTTCTGGCATTTCTGTACTCTTGGTTTAATAAATTGTCATTTTACAAGGTGTATGTCGATTCCCTACAGGCAGGAGCCCTGAAATTGTTTTCACGTCTACCGGACAAGCGAAGCCTTTGCCCCCAACTTCAGCACCCCACCTATGTCCACTTCTTTACACCTTCGCTGCTGCAACCCAAGCTAAGCCCCCGTCACCCCTGTCCTGCTAAACAAACGGGAGAGTCTCCTAGCAGGCATCCTTGCCAGCCCTTCTTGCCGTCTTACAATTCATTTTCCACAATGAGGCCAAACTTCTCAGTATAGAGAGCAGGTTATGGACTCCCTACCTAAATCGTTCTTGGTTGTTTATTTTTACCTAAATTTAGACTCCATCCCCTAAGGCTCTGGAGGCTCTATGTTACCTGGCTCCTCTAACCTCATCTCCCCCTCTCTCCCCCCTTCCCTCTCTCTCTCTCTCTTTCTCTCTCTCTCTCTCTCTCTCTCTCTCTTTCTCTCTCTCCTCATTGCTAACCACACTGCTCTCCCATCCGCCATTCTCCACTGTAATGGACTAAATGCATATGTCGCCCCAGTTGAGATATTGAAATCCTAACCCCCAAAACGATGATATTAGGAGCTGGGGCCTTTTGGAGGTGATTAAGTCCCACTGGGATCAGTGCCCTTATAAAAGAGAACCCAGGGAACTAGCCAGACACTTCCACCAAGCAAGGACACAGCGAGAAGGACCTGTCCACGAGGAAGTGGGCCCTCCCTGGACACTGAATCCACTGCGCCTTGATCTTGGACTTCCCAGCCTCCAGCCTGTGTTTTGTTTATAAGCCAGCCAGTCTATGGTACTTTCCCACAGCAGCCCAAACGGACTAAGACATCTACCAACGCACTTTGCGTAGGAGGCGCTTACTTTTTTCTCTGTCTGGAAGGTGCCATTCTCAGCTCTTCCTTTTCTGTCTTTCTTATCTTTTTAGGTCTCAGCTTAAATACCACATCTGTAGAGAAGTCTTTTTCATCCACACTCATTAAATTAGACCCTGCCCTCAACCATCACTAACACTTTTTATGTCCTTATCACAATTAAAAAATATCTTATTTGCTTTTGGTCTATTATCTATCATCCCATCTGATGAGAAGTTCTGTTGGCTTCTAAAACATAGTTGATTTTCAATAACTATTTTTCGAATGAATACATGAATGAGAAAATGAATCAGCAGAGAGCCCATGGCTTCTCGCTGCTTATCATAAACATGTATTTATAAAACAAGAGCAACGTAACATTTTAATTCACAATGTTTTTCTGTTTTCCCATGATTATTGCTGGAATTTCAGCTTTCTGTGTAATTTTTCCCAATAGAAAATAATTACCCTGAAAGATCTGTCCCCAGGAACAGATATTGTCATAAATGAAAGCATTACTGCTAATACGGCAAACAATAACCTGAACAGATTCTTCTAGTCTCTGAAGGGACTCTATTAAAGGTCAACCAAATGTTGAGGTTTAGTTCATCCTTTAAGAAGATGCTGTTTAAAGCTTGCTTCGAAACAAACTAGAAAGCAACAGTGCCATCTCTGCAGTGTAACCTGTACTCAATACCCTCTGTAGCTCTAGAAAGAGGTTTGAATCCCTCTGGAAGTCCCATAACTTTTTCCAGATTTAGTACCGAGTCATCTCCCAGAGTGGGGAGAGTGTGGTGTCTGAGAGCATAAGATTTTCTGCCTGGGCGTCAACAAAATGACTTTGGGAAAAATCCGATGGCTGAATTGGGGAGCACTGATACCTTCACAATAGACGTGTTCTTATGAGTAGCAAAATTGAGCTGAGCCTCTTCCGTGACTTTCAGGTTCATTGCCAGCGCTCCCCACACCTACTGCAAAACACCCCGACTGTTCTCACCACCCACAAAACGTGCAAAGGCTACTTTCTAGTGCGCATGTGGGGTTCTGTTCCCATCAGCTGAATGGAAGCTTTTGCTACTGGCTATCTTTGATTTCAAATCTGTTCGGGTTAGTTTTACTTGTTATTGTAAAGAAGGAACTTACTTACAATTATGTAAGCCCAAACCTGAAAGAATTCCCAATGGCCCAAGCTGGAATGACTTGAGCAACAAAATAATGTAGTACTGGATTATATTCTAACATAAAAAATAAATATCCATGAATCCACAATGAGAAAAAATTATTGAATAAATTAAAACATGAGAGAGAAGAGAGAAACCTTCCATACAGTGAAATTCCAAATAATTTACAGAGATTACTCCTCTTTTCAAGGAAGTAGAGCTTAACTCTCTGCCCCTTGCTTAGTGACTTGCTTCCAAAGAGGAGAGTTTGGATAGGGATGAGAAAATAACTTACAAAGGAGAAACAGGCCAGGTGATCAAGGTTAACATCATTAGTGAGAAGTTGTGTTGATAGCATGCACTCTTTAAAAAAATATATGTATATATATGTATATTGATGTATAATTCACATATCCTAAAATTCACCCACTCAAAGTTTACAACTCAGTGATTTTTAGTATATTTACAGAGTAGTGTGACCATCAATCTAACTTTAGAACATCTTCACCACTTCCTAAAAGGAACCTCATACCTCCTGGCAGTCTTTCCCCATCTATCCCAGACCTAAGCAATCACCAATCTACTTTTGGTCCCTATAGATTTGCCTGTTCTGCACATTTTATACAACATGTGGTCCTTTCTGACTGGTTTCTTTCACTTTCACCTTGTTTTCAAGGATCAACCATGTTGTAACATGTATCAGTACTTCATTCCTTTTTATTGGCAAATAACATTTCATTGTACAGTTATACACATTTTATTTATCCATTCGTTTGATGAAAATTTGGGTTTTCCCACATTTTGGCTATCAGGAAAAATACTGCTATAAATATTCATGTGTAAGTTTTTGTGTGGACACGTGTTTATCTTATGTATATACCCAGGAATGGAACTTCTGGTCATATAGTAAATAGAGTTACTAACATTTTGAAGAACAAACTGTTTTTGAAAGCAGCTGCGCCATTTTACATTCCCATCAGCAATGTTTGAGGGGTCCAACTTCTCCACATCTTTGCTAACACTTGTTATTTTCTGTCTTTCTGATTCCATAGGCAACCCAGTGGGTAGGAAGTGGTTGCTCATTGCAGTTTTGATTTGCATTTTGCATTTTCCCAGTGACTATTGATGTTGGGAATCTCTTCATGGGCTTACTGGCCGTTTGTAAATCTTCTTCGGAGAAGTATCTATTCAAATCTTCTATTTTTAATTGGGTTATTCACTTTTTATTATGAAGTTGTAAGGATTCTTCACATATCCTATAAATTAGTCCCTTGTCAGACACACGATTTGCAAATATTTTATGCCATATTTGGGTATTCTTTTCACTTTCTTGGTGGTGTCCTATGAAGCAAAAAAGTTTTTATTTTTATAAAGTCCAACATACTTTTGCTGTTGTTGTTAATTATAATTTTGGTGTTGTATCTAAGAAATCATTGCCTAATCAAAGGGTATAAAGATATATTCCTGTGATTTCATCTAGGAGTTTTATAGATTTAGCAGTTACATTTAGATATATGATCCACTTTGAGTTAATTTTTGTGTATGATGTAATGTATAGGAGTCCAAATCCATCTTTCCCGCATGAATTCTAGTTGTTCCAGCACAGGGACTCTTGTCAAAAATTAATTGATCCTAAATGTAAGGTTTTATTCCTGGACTTTCGATGCTGTTCCATTGCATGTCTATCTTTACGCCACTTTCACACGATGTTGATCACCATAGCTTTGTAGTCAATTTTGAAATTGAACAATGTGAGTCTTTTTAAAAGATTTTTTTAAAGATTATTTTGGCTATTTTGAGTCCCTTGTATTTCTACATGAATTTTTGGATCAGCTAGTATATTTTTGCAATAAAAAACAGTTGAAATTCTGGTAGAGAGTGAGTTGAATCTGTAGATCAATATGTGGAGTATTGCCATCTTACCAATATTAAGTCTTCTGATCCATCAATGTAGAATCTGTTCCCATTTATTTGGCTTTTTAATTTCTTTTACATTTTTTAGTATATAAATCTTGTACTTTGTTAAATGTATGCCTAGATATTTTATTCTTTTTTAATGCTGTTATAAACGGATTGTTTTCTTAATTTCATTTTTGGATTATTCATTGATAGTGTGTAGAAACAGAATTGATTTTTGTATATTGATCTTGTATCCTGTCTGATGCTGAACTAGTTTATTAGCACTAGTAGATTTTTTATGAATTCCTTAGAATTTTTTTATATATATGATCATGTCATCTGTGAATGGAGATAGTTTTAATTCTTCTTTTCCAAATTAGATGCCTTTTTTTTTTCCTTTTATAATTGCCCTGGCTATAACATCTAATACAATGTTGAATAGAAGTGGCTAGAGCAAGCATTCTTGTTTTGCTCTTGATCTTAGGGAGGAAGCATTTATTCTTGCTCCATTAAATATGATGTTAGCTGTAACTTTCTCATAGTTGCTTCTTATCAAGCTGTGGAAGTTTCCTGCTATGTCTAATTGGTTAAGATTTTTATCAAGTTGCAGACATTTCCTTCTATATGTAGTTTGTTAAACATTTTTATCATGAAAAGGTTTTGGACTTTGTCAACTGTTTTTTCTGCATCTATTGAGATGATCACTATGATTTGTCCTTATTCTGTTAATATGATATATTACATTGATTTTTGGATATTCAACTGGTCCTACATTACTGTAGTAAATTCTACTTGACCATGGTATATAATTTTTATATGTTGCTGAATTAAATTTGCTAATATTTTGTTGAGAATTTTTTAATCTACAAAGGATGTGTGTGTGTGTGTGTGTGTGTGTGTGTATGTTTCTTGTGGCCTCTTTGGTTTTACTATTTGGATGATATTGGCTTTATAGAATGAGTTGGGAAGGGTTCTCTCCTTTTCTGTGTTTTGGAAGAGTTTGTGAAGAATTGGTATAAATTTTCTGAATGCTTCATAGAATTCACCAGTGAAGCTCACTGGGCCTAGGATTTTCTTTGTCAAAGCTTCTAAACTGCCAACTCAATCTCTTAATTTGCAGCTCTATTTAGGTTATCCATTTCCTTTTCAGTTGGTTTCAGTAGTTTGTGTTTTTTTAGGAATTTGTCCATTTCATCTGAGTTATTTAATGTGTGACACAATTGTTCATATTATTCTATTATAATCTTTTTTATTTCTGTAAGGTTGATGGTAATGTCCCATCTTTCATTCTGGATTTTAGTAATTTGAGTCTTCTGCCTCTTTTTCCTGGTGAGTTTCACTAAACATTTGTTAATTTTATTAATCTTTTTTTTTAAAAAAGACATGTTTTTATTGATTTTTCCTTTTTTTTTTTAAACTATTTTCTCTTTCATTTATTTCCACTCTAATCTCCGTTCCACTTCCCTCCTTCTGTTTGCTTGGGTTTAGTTTGGTCTCTAAAGTGTTGATGGTATGTATATAATATTTTTCTGATTTCCCTTTTATTGGACTTTTTGACTACACAACTACCAGTTCCAGTGGCCTACGACAAGGGAGTTCTTGCCATGGTATTGTCCAGGGATTTAAAAATGGTTTGTTGTTTTTCCTCTCCATGCACTTGAACACCTTTATGGCAGGATTCTAGAGCCAGAATATAAGAGATTTCACTGGATGTGTTGCAACATCTCTGAATCTCAGTATGCCCATTTGTAATCGGATATAGAATATGAAATACGTACTAGGCAATTGCTTTATGAGGAGGTACTATTCTTATTCTTATTTTATGAATGAGAAGAAGACAGAGGCAAATAGAAGTAAAGAATGAGAGGAGCAAGAGAAAGGTAGACTAGAAAATCAAACCCATAGCACCAGCTTCCGAATCTGTGTTTTTCCCCACTGCACAAGGGGTCATCCAGTGTTGGCTTCTGAACCAAATATGGCCTGCTGTCTGTTTTTGCAAATAAAGTTTTATTGGAACATGGCCATAACCATTCCTTGACACACTACCTGTGGCTGCTTTTACACTGTAGTGACAGAGTTGAGTAGTTGAAACAGAGACCCTATGGCTCACAAAGCCTAAAATATTTGCTATCTGTTACTTTCCCAAAAAAGTGTACTGATCCCAGCACTATGCTGTAATGACTCTCATTGTAATACTACTTGCCTCATGCCCACCACGGAAACAAAGAAGTGTGTAAAAGAGGGTCCAGCACACACATAGACACTCAATTACTTGTTGCAATTATTGTTGCTTTCAGAGTTACATTGTGAACAAAAAATAAATTCCTTTTCCTAGCAGTCTTCCTATCAGTAATTAATTGTATCCTAAATTACTTCTGTATTTTGCTCTTGGGGGTTAGATCACACCCTTAGCCTGCTTTCCTTTCTCATTTTGGGCCCCATTTCAGCGCCATTCACCTCTTTTCCATCACTCACAGACTCTGCGGAAGCAGTGGCAACTTGTCCTGGGAAAGAGTCTGTATTTCTTTGGCTGCAGAGGATAACGTGATGATCCACACGGCAAGGAGAAGAAAGGAGAGGCCAGTTTCCAGAGAGCAGGACTCTGAATTTTGGCAGAGCCACTGACCTGACCAGAATGAGATGACACTGTGAATTTTCATCCCAACAAAGGAGAGAAAATCCGATTTAAAACGAGCTATGACTATATTTTGCTGCAAAATAGAAGATGGTATTGAGCTAAATCATTCAAACTCTTATTGAGAACACAGAGAGTGAGTCGCATATTCACTTTCTACTGGCGAGAGCCCAGCAATATGACCTCGGCTGCTCCATAGCCCTCTTGCCCCCAGCCTGCCGCTGGGCTGCCTGAGAAACTGCCTGCGCCCCCGGACAGCACCAGAGCTCGGCTGCTGGAGCGTGGAGCTGCTCTGGGCAGGCAAAGATCCTCTCCCCAGTGTCTCACTTTTGGTCCACCACAAGCAGAACTTTAGAGAAGTTAAAGTTATGAAAAAATAAAGCTAGTTTCTTTTCTATTAAAAAAAAAAAATGGTTGCGTACAACTCACCTGAGGTTTGTCAGAGGGGCTTAAGAGGAATTTTCTTTTTTTTTTTTTATGTGGGTAATAACATTTCCATTTGTTTTCCTGCACAGATTTTTCTCCAGGCTCTCGCATTTGGCCTCCGTGTCCCCACCCCTGCCCTGCCCTGTGCAGTGCCTTAGTGCTCCAGGGGCACCAGTGGTCCTGGCCAGGTGTGCAGTCACGTGGGTCTCTCCAGTTGTCCCGGAGTCCTGGCGGGTCTCAGCCACAGCCTCTTCTCAGTAACTGTTCAAATGCAGAAGAAAAAACAAAGCATTCCAAGATTCATTAAATTACCCTATTTGTTAGCCTGCCCTTTCCTTTTCAATTTATTTTTGCACATATTTGATACTTATTTTATAAAGGATACCGAGCTAAGTTCTGAAAGGAAAACAACGAGGAGGAAAAGCCAACTCCTGTTCCTGATGAACATTATTATCTAGTGAGAAAGTAGCCACGAGAATAAAAAGAAATACACAAACAATTACAACACAGGGCAGAATCTCATTGTTCCCAGCTGCGTTCCCCGAAAGGTTGCCTGGGTTTCCAGGGGCATCTAGGTTGGCTGTGGGATGTTTCTAGAACACAGGTGCACCATTCATTCATTCATTCATTCACTCACTCACTCTCCCTTCTCTCTTGCATCTTATGCCCCAGCCAAGTCAAATCTCCTTTTGTACCTTAAAAGTATCACACTGCTTCAGCCTCTGTGACATAGCCTTTGTCATTTCTTCTGACTACGATACTTTTACGACATATCCACCTCCCTATATTTTTAAACTGCGTCAACTGTGCCCTCCTCCATGCAGCCCTCCCAGGCTTTCTCAGGATGATCTCCCTGTGCTGTGTTGCGTCGCTGCCTGGTGTGTGCCTGTGTTTGAATCTCGCTGTGTCGCTCTGTAGTCAGAGGCTGGCTTGTGTGTGCCCCATGAACCCTGAGTTCATTGTGGACAAGGGGTTGTGCACCCTGTTCTACTTATTCCCGGCACCGAGCACAGTGTTTGGCTCCCTGGAAACACCGAAGAAAGGTTTGCTTATTGTTGCAAACAAAAACATACACAAAACATCTGCATCATCAGATATTCATGCGACCAAAACTATAAAATCTTTGCTATTTTGCAGAGTTCGATGATGGCTGTATAACGTATATATTTTTAGTTAGCCTTATTTTAGCTTCAGTTTCTCCATAACTCTGAGAGCCAGGGGAAAATAGCATACCTTGAATTTCTATTTATTCTATTTCACTTTATATATTGAAGTAGGTATACACATGTTCCAGAGAATAATGGGAATATAAAATTACACGTACCCTTGGCTATCCCACAGGGAGCTAAATATCAGCCGGGCAATCCTGTAAGATGAAACCACCTCTTGGGTAAATTTCTATGGCCTTTGGTGTAGGGGATTCTAGAAATTCCTTTGGTACTCCATGGACTTTAGCACCAACTTTCAGCCTTTTTATCTCATTACGGACATTATTGCTTTAGTTACTTTTAGAGTGACACTGCCCAATAGAATTTTCTGCAATGATGGAAAAATTATTTAATTATGCTATCCAATGTAGTAGTCGTTAGCCTCATGTGGCATTTGAACGCTTGTAATGTGACTGCTACAATGAAGGTCTGTTTAATTAAATTTAAATTTAAATTTAAATGGCCTCATATGTCCAATGGCTGTCATATTGAACAGCACAGCTCCAGAGACTTAGGAATGTTATACCATCCTGTCTGTGTGTACTAGACTTGGTCGACTGTAGATGTTTGTGATATAATAAGCCAGGCCCTGCAAATTAAAACTATTTTTGACCCGGAGGCAGCATGTGAGTAAGTGCATTGATGGCAGCGAGGGCACATTCAGATTTTTCAAGACACCAAAATCCTCAGTACCCGGTGCCCAGTCCTCTGGCCACTCCGTGCCCCCATGCTGGGTATAATTAAATATGTTTTTTATTTTGTATATACATATACACACAAAAAAATAAATTTAACAGCATCCTATAAAGTGTAACAAAGTCCTATGAAGTTCTGGTTTTTCCCATGTTAGTTTTTTCCACTTCAATGCATTTTAAAATCATCAAATATAAAATTCTTTAAAAAGCAAAATGCCCCACTTTGCTAATGCTCAAGTCACCTGTGCCTGTCAGCTAGGCTAGCACTGATAGTGCTTAAGGTAGAGTGGAAAGCTGTGGAGTGAAACTCGAGGGATAGAGAAACACTGTCTCAAAATACCTTTGCGGTGGGGGAGGGAGCGGAGGTGGGTATAAAATTCCAGGGTCTGATTAAAAGGTAAGTGATTTCTGGAGAGGCAAACATAAACATCTATTTGTCACCACTCAGATTCACAGAACTCCAAGGAATCACAGCTATTCTCTCAAGCAAATATTTTTTTTTTCGACCTGCAAAAACTTTCTTTTGGAAAAATTGTACATGGAAGCCTGCCATCAAAATGAGATGAAGATGGGCTGTCAGGCAGGGCTGCAAGGAAGCTCCCTGCATGTTCCTGTGGACAGAGGCCCTCTGAGGAAGCCCTGGGCACTTAGGAGATAAATTTCAAACCAAGGAAATTCACTACTTGTAAGAAAGCAAATTTAGAAAAGTCCCTGAGTCAGCTAGTGGCAGGGCTTGGCTTAGAACTAGGTCCTCAGGGCCTGAGTGCTGAGTGGGCTTTCTGCAGCCACAGCCACCCCCGCCTTCAGCACTGCAGCCTCCTGGCCCCACACAGGCCTGGACAGTTCCCAGCAGGCACTGAGGAGCCCACCACAGATCGGCCAGTTTGGGATGTTGGGAGGAAGGGAAGAAGAGTCCAGTGATAGTTATGGCCCAACATAAACTACAGTCTCCAGGCTGGGTAAGGTGTGAGAGTCAGGGCACCACGCTCCAACAATGGGAGCCTGCTGGGGATGACGGATGGACAGAGAAAGAGGGGAGACAAGAGGAGAAAGGAAAATGTCATCACACTGTTTAACTGTGTTCTGGGCAAATATCTAAAATATTAGTTAAAATATTTAAACCTATAAACAAATCTTAGTTCTTCAGCATAGTCACTGAAGGTCAGTTCGACAAAGCTTATGCTTCACGGACTCTAGGTTACAGTTAGATCCTTTCCCTGCCTAGCCTCAGTGTCTCAGTTATACAGGACAATCATTTTAACTTTCTACCCAGGTCAGTTTCCCCAGACACAGCCTCTGAGATGGAGATTTGCATGCAGAGGATTTGGGGGCATGCATCGGGTCAACACCTGGGTGCCGGTGAAGGTGACATTGGGCTGCGATGAACACCCTTGCAGAAGCCCCAGCCTTCCCCCTAGGGTGCTCTGGGTGGATGGCCCAACCGAGTTGTCCCAAACGAAAACAGGTGGCCTTGACTATTGCCCACTCTGGGCGAGGGAAGGAGGCATGAACTTGGCTTGGCCTTGTCTGCTGAGGACGATTCCTGACGAACGACTCAGCTAAGCCATCATCAGTCACCACTGCCACAGCAAGGGGAAATTATTGCGTCAATTTTGAGGGGGATCTGGTAGTGCAACACAGCATCCACCGTGTTCAACTTCATATGCCCCTGCAGTTCCTCAGGGGTGTGTATAGTAACAGACTCCGGTCACAGAACCAACTGTTAGCAGTGGAAGGAACTTACAGATGTCTAGTTCGACATGCTCCCCTAACAAAGAAATCAAGGCTCAGAAGGATGAAGTGAGTTGTCCTTGGGCACGCCAATGGTTGGTGGACTTTCCTGCTGTCAGAGTCACCCGGAGGGTTTGTTAAATCAGAGATAGATGGGCCCCATCCCTGGAGTTTCTGCTTGGGTAGGTTTGGAGAGGAGCTGGAGAATTTGCATACTTGACAACTTCCCAGGTGATGCTGGTGTTGCTGGTTCCTAAGGAACCACACTCTGAGAACCACTGAGGGAGGTGGTGAATGTTGCCAAGACATTCTCTAAGGATGGAACAATAGAGAGGATATAATGATGGTGGAGAAAAGGAAGCAAGTACAAGAGACAGTCCTGGCATGGCTTACTGCCAGTCATCTCACAATAGCATCCATGTGAGAGGACACAGAGTGTGGGGCTCAGATCCTGACTTTCCAAATTCAAATCTGGGCTCTACCATCTACTAACTGCATCATCTTGGGCAACTCACTGGACCATTTTGTAACTCCGTTTCCATAAAATGGGGATGGTGATGACAATAGTTATCTAAGTCATTGTGAAGATTAAATGAGTCATATAAAGTATATTTAGAGGAGTACTTGGAATATTTTAGGCATGAAAAGTATCTTATTCAAGATAAATCAGCTGCTCTTTTTGTTCTGATGATAAAGGCAGAATCATTAGTGAACAAATATCAGTACTGGTAAAGTTTAAGGGTGTGAAGTGAAAGTACATTTCTTAAGGGGAAATAGGTCTGTCTCTGGGAGAGAAGACACTGTCTACTTTGATGCTTTTCCTTCTGTATGTTGGGTTTAGCTAAAGGTCAGTTATAACTATTTACAACTATACATCACTGATTGGGGACTCAATTCCTTTCTGTGTTTGGATATGACTTAAAGGCTACATTATATGTACTGTGGGGAAAGTTTCCTTTTCCTTTGATGACTGGTGGTCAGTGTTCCATGGCTTAATTACTCCATTTTTTAGGACTGA
The DNA here is from genome assembly GCA_963575035.1 of Avahi laniger. Classification (NCBI taxonomy): domain Eukaryota; kingdom Metazoa; phylum Chordata; class Mammalia; order Primates; family Indriidae; genus Avahi; species Avahi laniger. The sequence goes on from CAUYSK010081013.1 coordinate 16,526, forward strand.
AATGATTGTTCCTTCTTTTCATTTTTCTGCAATCATTTCCTCCTTATTGTTTTTCTAAAAGTGTTTTCTCCTTTCTGGTTTTCTGGTTTCTATTACCTCTCACTTGTGTTTCTGTCCCTAGCACCAGGAAAGAAACAGACCAACGCAGGCTTCATCCTTACACTGAAGTGTGTCCAGGACCTTCATCCTTGTTCATTCCTGTTCATTCCTTCATCCTGTTCATCCCATCGCTTCAAAAAAAATACTGCCCCAGTATCCTGGCAACTGCCTGCTGTTCTTCTGTATTTGTTGGGAGAAGGGTAGGGTTTCAGCTAAAACCTTTAAAATCTGCCATTTGCTTTACTTGAGATGATCAATAAACAGAATCTCTTTATAACATCATATTCTTCTCATGCCAGCGTTTTTTTTTTTCTTTGTAAGTCACCTCAAATCCTTATGGAATAGGAGGTATATTATTATCGAAATGAATCAAATGTTGATTTTCTCAGTTTGGATTATTTGCTATTTTGATTTATTGGTTTTCTGGGGATAGCAATTAAAATGACTATTAGGTAAATTACCTTTCATCTTACAATATGCATCAATAAGTAATGATGAGGTTGGCATATGTCACTACAGCAAGATACATACTGGAGATAATTTGTCACTTTCAGAATCTGAAAGCAAGTTAATTTCCAATCACCTGTGTTGAACATCCTATTCGTGTTAACATTTGGTGAGTTAAATACAAATTAATTATGAACATATGGACAAAATTTCCCTTGAAATAGGCACAGATTTAAAAATGAGAATATATGTACTGGATAAAATATTGAGTCTAAGCAATATACAATAGTTTAAGCTATTTAATAAAAACCATAATACCACCAAACACACCTACATGAATTCCTATGATTTAATATTAAGAGAAGAGAAGGTCATATATTTTATTAAATATGTTAGCTAACCCACACACTGAATATCTAAACTTCCATAAGAATAGAAGACAACAGGGGCTAAGGTGACACAAACAGACCATTAGAGTAAGTAGGCACTTAGGTATGGGCAAGGAAGAGGGAACAGAAATGGTAGTCATTAGTCAACTGGCTCAAACAGCCCTTGAATGAACAGACCCGAGGAGAAGAAAAGATCCGCTAATTTCCCAGTGTTGCATCCCACTGTGGGAAAACCAGGGGAACCATGAGTAAGGACAGAATGAGCACTGACCACCCAGCCTTCTTTGACTTCAACAAATAAAAACAGCAACCACTCGGGTTAGGTGCAGTTGCTCTTTTTGAGCCTGCCCGCCCGCTTTCTTGGGGGTGCACTTTTGCTTCTGCACCAGTCTTTCCTAAGCCTGTACGCTTTCACTCAATAAACGTGCGCTGTCGCTTAGTTATGTGCGCGTTCTGAAATTCCGTTCTGTGACATTAGCCAGAACCTTTATGCCAGTGACAAGACTGCTTGGGTAAAGTGCCGTCCCCCAAGACAACATCGATGCCATTTACACAGCACGAGATGCAGAAAGGTGGCAGACGAGAGAGGGAAGAGGCTGTGCAGACTGAGTTTTGAGGTTTGGGAATCTTTAAAAGAGGGTGACTAGAGATTGAGGGAAAATGCTAAACTATATGAGATATATAGAGAAACCTAGGGTACAAAGTTCTGCGAACATTGCTTAGGAGTTTGCATTTTCTTATTAGAGTAAAAATTTGGAATCTTTGATCCCTCTCTAGACAAGGGTATAAAGTCCTAAGAGGGTACAGAGACTTTAGATAGACTTTACATAGGGCCAGATCTGTTGCTGGACCTTTAAATGAAGGCAACTGTCTTAGTCAGCTCAGATTGCTATAACAAAAATACCATGCACCGGGTGGCTTAAACAATGGGCATTCATTTCTCACAGTTCTGGAGGCTGGAGTCTGAGATCAGGTGCCAGTGCGGCTTATTTCTGGTGAGGGCCTTCTTCTGGGTTGCAAACTGCTGACTTCTTATTATATCCACATATGGCAGACAGAGAGTGAGAAAGCTCTCTGGCTTCTTCCTATAAGTGCATTAATGCCATTCATGAGGGCTCCACCCTCATGACTAATTCCTTCCCAATGGCCTCACCTCTAAATACCATCACACCGGGATTAGATTTCCACATACGAATTCTGGAGAACACAGCCTTCAGTCCGTAGCAGCAGCCTTCCTGAGAAGGTGAGAAGGTGAGCACTGACAGGCAGTTGAGAGCCGCAGCATCGGCCCAGCCACCCACCCCGGCTCTCTTCCCATCGGTCTCTCAAGCCCCAAAGCCTGCTCTGTGCCCCTGGTGTTTCAGTCCTTTCAAGGCCCATCAGTCTGGAAAGCCGTTTGAACACAGTAAACTCACGAAACCCAGCTTCTATTTAAGTTCTTAACTCTGTACTGGGTTAGTTTGGCAGATTCAAAAACAGCGAGGTGACATTTTTATTGCAACCAAATGGGTAGATATTACTTACGGCACATGGATCAACCCAAAGCGGTAGATACAGAGGAATTCCCAGGGTTCTAAACCCAGCTCAGAAGCACTTCCCAGCACCCAGCATGAGCAGATGGGTCTCACTGAGTCTGACAGGTCATCACTGCAGTAGGGAGTTGCCCATTTTCAGTCCTTTAGAGCTACAACTTTGATACCAGGTTTTCTATTATTCTTATAAAGTATAAAAAGAAGCAGCTCAAATCATAGACACAAAAACAATCTGATTATGTGATTCATAGACACAGGTATTTAGCCATTTGAATTGTTTCCTCCTTAAAAATTAATCTTCAGGTCTTCCCTAGTTAATATCTCATTACAGTCCCCTGATTTCAACATCACCGAACTGTGAGAGACATTTTCTCTATCAACCACTGCCTCATGAAAACGTTATTGCCTCGCCTTCATGTCACCTCATCCCGATCAGTGAGGAAGATTGAGACAAGCAAGCTAGCAGCCCACCAGGATGGGAAACTCCCCAAATTCTTTCCAGATAAGGCCTGAGGGAGAGAGGCCACGTGGCACTTCATACATTTGTGTCATTGTCCTACCCTTTTAAAAATTAATTATTTTATTTATTTTTTGATTGACAAATAAAAATTGTATATATTTATGGTCTTTCTTCAACATATAATGAATGCTATTCCCTACCATTTCATTTATGGTTGGGAACCTCCTAGACCAGCACAAATATTACTACTTCAATTAAAATTTCCTCTGGGCATAATTATGTACTCACTTCTCTGTATTCCCACAGCATTTACTCATTCTACAGGGTAGGATTTATTCCATTGGCTTATACTTACCTTTTTAGATATTTAAGTTCCCTACTAGACTGGGAGATCTCATGGGGAAGGATCTTTGATTACCCTTGTATGCCCCGCAACAAACGTATAAAAGGCCCTTTGAAAAGTCCAATGAGTAAACATGGAACATACAGTTGATTCTTTACATTTCCCCAGGATCCCATCCAAAAAACAGGTTCAAAGTACAAAGGAGATAACAGTCACAGACTCCTCTAATTCAAAAGAAAGTACGTATAGGGAACTGTCAATGTAGGAAGGTGTCTGTTGCAAGGGTTTGGCTGAAAATAAGCCGATATTTGCAATACATGATATATCCACAGCACTGGCTTCTTAGTCAATTTATTATTTTTTTTCCTGGAAACTGGAGAAAGAAAACTGGAGAAGTCAAAAGGTCTAATGCTAGTCCTACTTCTAACAATGAAATACACCTTGGACCTAAGCCCACAATAAAGCTTAAATGAAATAACAAAAGTGAAATTCATACCCATTTCTTCTTGTCCCCGATATTTAATATTTTTTTACTATAAAATGAAATATCGTTTTGGTTATAGAGATTTTCATACATTTTAACTGATTTCTTACAAGTTTATATCACTTTTAATATTACAGCAGTATTTAATAATATTGCATTTCACCCAAAAAAAAGGTAAAACAATAGAAATGTACTATAGAATGAGTACTTTATAAGAGAACTACGCCTAATCACACTGTCCTGATATTCATGTCTGAAGGGCATGCCACTCTCTGAGGACATTCGAATGTTACAAAATATTTGCAGTTGGTTGTATTTTATAGAAAATGTTTTTCTCTGAGGGAATTAGGTTGAATTAAAAGATGATTACATAAGAAGTGTGACTTTTTTCCTCTTATGTAACTATCATGAAGATTTACTCAAATTGACATTATTTTTATTTATCCTGATATTGAGCACTGATGGCTTTAATACTTTACTACATTGAGGTCAAAACAGGCTAAAACTTAAATGGTTGACTCAGGATGACATTTGTTGTTCTGATAATAACAGCTGGTTGTTTTGTATTTTAAATGAATTTTACATTCCAGCCAACTGCTCTTTGTTCCTAGGAAGGAAAGGGTCGGGTCTGTAACCATTTCTCCCTCGGCAGGAACACATGAAGCAAGCTTGACCCTAAGTAGAACTCCTTGCATACGTCAACTGTTCAATGGGGGTCCTTCAGGAGTTGCCATGTACCAATTACTCATCTAGAAATGCTTTTAGCAACCAAGATATTCCCGGTCTGTCTAGAATAAATTGTTTATTGTCAACAAACCTGCAATTTGTGGGCTGCAGCTGTGTTGAAGAATGAATGTTGGAAATACAACCAAAAAGAGTTATGTGATACGGAAGAGAAGCTGAGAGAACCCCAAACTCAGCGGCAGTTCTGTGCTAACCTACCCCCACACTGTTCTCTCACAGAAACCAAAACTCATCCTGGCAGAAGAGGGGACCCAGGAAGCTCTATCAGATAGGTTTGGGAACGCATAGGTATTGACACGACATATGCTATCACTTTATCATGTGTATTTTACTAATCATCATCAACAGTCTGTAGGCTGTGCCGTATGTGACACATATTTCGTGTAAGTCTGACAATTAAGGCTGTTATGTTCATATGATTTGAAAGTCACAGAAAACTCTAACCTTAAATTGTCTTCACACAAAGGGATGACTAATTGCACATCTAACTAAAAGGCTGTACTGTTGGGTTATTATGCTGTTGTTGCTGTTTGGACCCAGCATTTAGGAGCTGGGTCTATTTTGTAATCTATCTTTTGATTTGACTAAGCATATAAGAAGTTCTACTGGAACAAATACTTTACATTTACTAGTAAAGATATCTGCTCAGGCTGGGACTTTTCTGACAATGGTAATGATCTAATTAGTTACTTTAATAGTTTAAATAGTGCCTTAGAGAGTAAGATCTACTGTTAAGGGAAGGAAAAACACAGCTAAGTTATCTTATTAATGAATTGAGCCACTCATTATCTAATCTTTTCCACAGCCTTTAATGATGTCCTGGTTAATGGCCACTAGAAATACACAAGTATTTTAATAGAGGGTTCTCAATCTAAAAGCTTTGCAGCTGCAACATTGATTACTTTGTACATAAAAATAACACAAATAATAGCATCCAACTTTTATTGCATGCTTACTATGTATGGGACACACACAGGAACAGAGAATGCCTGAAAAGACAAACTGAATTAATTCATTTGCCTAGATAATGGATATCTAGCTCAAGTTACACATACATTTATTGCATTGGGTGAATTGACATGATTAGCTAACTGTTAAAAATTGTGCAGAAGGAGAGTGCAAGTGGATCCCAAAAAAGTTCAGGATTTATGAGAAGATATGTATCACAGCTTGCCTCTATGGGGAAGAAAATTCATTTTTCACAGGCAGCATAAATTTGCATCCTGAGGTAATAGGGAAAAGGGTTGTTTTGTGGTTCTTTTTGTCCCAGATCTTCCCACCATGCATTTAAAAGTCAATCAAAAAATAAACAATGAATATAAGTCACAGTGTTAGGTGGAATGGAAGAAAGAGACAATGTTTCACAGTCCCTTAAAGTTGAGGTCTCTGATGCCCCCCAGCAGTTGATTCAGGACATCTAGTCCTCCCCAAATCCTAACCAGGACAGACGGCATGTCAGACAACTTAGCCCCAGCAGTGCCAGGTCGCAGCTGAGAGTACCGGCGGTGTGGGAAGTCAGAAAGCCTGCTCTAAAATCCATCTCTGCTTGCTACTATCTGTGTGATTTTCCCAAGTTCTTAAATCTTTCAACATTTTATTTTCCCTGTCTCTGAAAATGGAGTAACCACCTCATTGGACTGTTGTAAAGACTGAATTCAAACGAGGTGATATATATATATATGTATGTATCTGGTACTGGTACACAATAGGTATCCAATAGACGGTAGCCGTTATTATTTATGTTTGTTATTAACAATGTGAGTGCCACTCTGGCCAATTCATCTCAGTGACATTATGCCTCAGTTTCCTCTGCCTACGAGTTCAGTACCCCTCTTGCCAACCTGGACTTGAACGCTGCTCACACTTCTGTGTTATCTGTCTTTAGCTTTGCGGCTCTTCCCTCCCAGAGGCTGGCGCCGGCCTCTCTACTTCCTTCCCAACAGTACTGTGGCCGGCCCCTCCTTCCCAGCTCCCAGTCCAGCGCTGTACTTCTGCCCCTGGTTAAATCATCGAAATGGTGCTGACGCTCACTCACCTTTGAGTATCAGCTGACACAATACCTTTCTTCTGTGTCCCTGCCCCACTTAACAGCAGGACACCCTCAGATCTCAGAAATAGCCTCTACAGGGGCCAGGCTTGCCTTTTGTGCAGTGAATCACGTGACTGCCGTAGTCGGGGACAACCATTGTACTCGGCTGTGTTTCCCAGGCTTGGGTCCCAGCACGCCTCACACAAGAGCATTTTGTATGTTAGGCTATGCAAAGACATAAAAGACAGCAACCTTATCAAAGGAAGTTGCAATTTGCTTTTTAATTTTACTATCTACTCCTAAAATACTTGAGCAATTGACATAAAACTTATTATTTTAGTATTTATTTATGTATCAGTAGAATTCTACTAATAAATACCAGTGTAGCATCCAATTCAGTGATACTGATACGAACCTATATTTTATCCTATTTTATATTGGCTTGCTGATGTGGATACAAGAAGTGCAACTAAATGGAAAATAGATGTGTGTCTGTCTCAAAATCCTTACCCATTTTCATGCAGTCTACAAGGAAAATGCAGCAATATTTTATATTGCTATATTTATATTGTTATATTTTATTATTACTATAATATTATCATTAATACCATTCAGCATTATTTTTAAAAGGAAGTTCCAGATATTTATCTGAGATAAAAGGGCTTCAAAGTAAAAATCATGGTCTTTTTTCCACCTTGGAGTCCTTCAGATACCATTTTAGCAGAAGATACAAATACATAACCTTTTAGACACAATGTACCTTTTAGACAGCATTATATTGAAACTAGCCAACACAATTGTCCATACAAACTTCTTGGCATGTTGTTCTTCTTATAAAACTTTTTATACTGGATATTTAGCAATAGGCAAATGAGATTCCATAGTCATAGTGTGAGGCATTCTATCGCCATGTACTTTAACAGTTTTCCTTTTTAATGAGGTTTAGATCTAATCTAATATTGTCGGTATCTGATATTAAATAGGATAAGGTGTCCTCTGTGACAATCCCCAAATCTCAGCACAACAAACTCTCATTCAGTGAGAGTTCAGTGTGGATGTTCCTGGCCAGCATCATTGGCCACATGCACCTGGCTTCCAAGCGGTGGCTCAGGAAGCCAGGCATTCCCATTTCTGGTGACTTCATCTCCGTGAATGGCCTCCAGGCTCACTGTGTGAAGGATGAAGAGGAGCGCGGAAGTTTGCATGGCCAGTCTGGAGTTACCATACATAATTTCTCCCCTCATTTTGTTGACTACAAACTGGGTATATAACCCCCACGTACCTGCAAGGAAGACTAGGAAACATAACCTTTCAGGGTGCCCAGAAGGGAAATGAAATGGACTTGGAAAACATAGCATTGCCCTTGCCATGCCATTAAAAGTTAAATTGTATCTCTAATGTTGATAAATTATGTCTGTTTAGTTTTCAGTATCCACGTCAATTTCTGTAGCTGTTTTAGATCATAAAGGGCAGAACGAAGGTCTGTGCAACTCTTAGTGCCTGGTGCCCTGGTACAGAGATAGAAAGGCAGTTGAGTATGTATTGAATACTGATGTTCAGAATGAAAATAACAGTAGATTTAGGCATATGTTCGCTAAATACAGATGATCGTAGCGGGTGGGGGGAGGAGACAAAACTGGTCCACTGTCGCAGCCGTCATCAATTACAAACTGGAGAACTCCAGAGGTGCACACAGCACAGGAGTGAATTAGTCAACACTTTACTGTGTAAATTCTACCAGAGTACAATCTGGTGCCTTGTGCTTCCCAAAAGTCCTGCATCAAACCATTAGTACTTGGAAAAGATCTCAGTGAAGAATGGAATTTCCCCCAGCTGAGCATGCGTGATTTGGCTGCCGAAGCAATCCTTGATGTGGGGGTAAACATTAAGGCCTTATGCATAGGCAACCAAGAAGGAAAAAAATCTGAGCAATTTCAGATGCAATGACTTCCCCGTTGCAGGCACATCGAGCATACACTGTTTGCTGTTGGCACATTTTGCTTTCTGTAACAAGAGCTTCGTTATACAATATGGGTAATTAGTCTTGTACTCAGCTGGGGGTTCAGTTCAGCTTCTGTCTCAGCAAACAGACCAGATTGGTGTAGGATGCCTGCCAAGCGGTAATCCCTATCGGACAGGTGAAAATAAACCATTGTTAAAAAGTCTTGTTCTGGCCTTAAATATTCCCCTATGTTTCCACTGTACAGCTAGAGCTGATGCATATGGTTCCTCAAGCTGTGCACAGTCCTGGGGGCGCCATTCTCCCGAGACCGCCACGCATTCCCTACTGTGTGTTTGTGCGGGTGAAGCCTTTGGTTCACTCCAGAATGGTCTTTTCATAAAGAAACATGAATGTGCAATCGCCTTCCTTAAAACACCTGCTTCTCGGTGCAGTTAGGACAGAGACCTGGTCCTTCCCGCGGACCCCGCAGCCTCATGTGACCGGACCCTCGCTCCCTCTGCAGCCCCGCCTCGCGCTCGCTGCTGCCCCTCGCTGTGCGTCCCCAGCCCCGCCACTCCTCTCGGCTCCCTGGTCCCCTCCCTCCACGAGGCCGCCACCATCTCTTCCAGGAGCTCAGCAGTCACTTCCTCAGGAAGCCTCTGCCCTTTCAGAGTAGGTGGAAGTCTCTACTGTGTGCTTTCTTGTGTCATGTGTCACTCCTCTGTACCACTTGCCACACTCCAATCCCACAGGTATCTGCAATGTCACCAACGCTAAGCTTCAGCCAGAGACTATGCCTTCTTAGCATCTCTAGGGCAAGCGTGGCTCCCGGGACACGGCAAGTCCGCAATGGCACACTTCTCTACAGGCAGGGGAGGATTAGAAGTTCCTCCATCTTCACTTTCCCAAGGAGCTGGGCCATTGCCAGTCAGCGCCTCCCTGGCCAGGGCCTGTTGCCCTAGTCCCTCCCGTCCTACAGCTGGCTGCGGGCTCTCAGCACCCTCACTGCTCCCGCTGGTCTTCGCTTGTCCTACTTCTATTCACCTTTCGGCCTGGGAGCTTGCAAGTCATTGATCCCTCATTCAACCAGCACCTGCGTGCTCATCTCAGGCCCAGCAGGGGCTGGCTCCACTCCAGGTCACCCTCTGTGAGCAGCAAGCACACTTCATATTCAATGCTGAATGAAGCCATTCACAAACCCAGGTGGCAGTGGTTCTCGCCATAGATGCTTCCCACATCTTGCTTATTCTGACCACAGGGCACTTTCTGCTTTCAGGGTTTTTGCCTCAGACAGAGATTCATTGCTTTCAGAGCATTACCCTTCTATCACCTATTCTGTTTCTTTTTATGGCTGCGTTAAAAATAAAAAAAAAAAAAGTCCCATGTTTATCAAGAAAAACCAAATCTTTAAACCTCAGAGGGATAGGTCGGAAAAAATCCACAAAGGTGCTCAGAGATTGAGATTGCTTCTTTAAAGCTCTGACAGACAAAAACATGTTCGTATTTACATACGGACAGATTCTTTGGTGAGGTCAAGAGTACACCATTTCAAACTAAATGTTCTAGGATATTAACTGCCTTTTTTACCGACAGGCCCTGAGTGAGGCCCCAAATTATCCATTTACAGAAATGTATTAGTAGAGGTAGTCCTGACTCAAACATGTCCTGAACTTGACCTGAATTTTAAATTAATTCTGAACTCTTCTGCCTAACAACCCACTGCCTTTGGGAGTTAGAAGAATGGGCATTTCTAAATCACTCAGGTGTTACTAGATTTGCTAACAGTAAAATCAACAAACTGGTCAGATTGCCATCTTTACAGACTACATAGGAGAAAGCTGAGAAAAGGGTTCACTGTTTTTAAGATTTATTTATTCCAATCAAGATCTGAACCCATAAGGCCTTTGTTGATTTTTCTCTGACTTTCCTTTTATTTGACATTTTCTTTTTTTCTGACATTCCATCTGGTCTAGCATTTGGTTTCCTATCTAATGTTGGTTTTTGTATACTAACTAATATTTTCAGCCATACATGTCTTTAATTTGTCCCCTAAATCCTGACCTGCTTCAGGCTGTATTCTTGCTAACCTTGGTCCTAGGACATTTTACTCTGCTGCCCTGACAGGTGTGCTTAGACCTCAGAAGGGACAGTACAGACACATCTGTGGTATATAATCTATGGTTACACTCTTTTTTTTTTCCTTATGGTTTTTTGGGGCATAGAAAAAACTTCCCATTCACCCTCGGAATGTTTGCTGAAAAATCAACTCACAATAAAGCAGAATAAGAGAAAAATTATACAAATTTATTTTAATCTGTATACATGGGAACCTGCAGAAAATAAAGATTCAACTCCACAGTGGGGTTTAGAAGCTTCTGTGCCTTTCTGGTAAAATGGGTTACAGGAGGGGGAAAGAGGAATTCTGCTCAGGGGCCATAAAGGATCACCAGGGAGGATGCATCGTTGGGGAATGAAGACCATTCAGAGGTCAATGTTCCCTCTGGAATTTAAATGATTCTGAAAGAGGGAACATTATCCTTTTAAAGAATGTGTTCAGGTGTGGTCACACCGCTGAGCTTACGGGGAGGGGAAGGAGAGAACGATTGTTTTCCTAGGTTTGTCTGGATCTGGGGATGGGATGTCAGAGATCTTGAGGCTTCTTCAGTCAGGTCAGTATATCAAAACGCCATATTTTGGCATAAAGTATTTCTAGCTTCTTTCAGTTCCTACTTAGACACCCAGTTCTGCACTCATACACACTAACGCTCAGTTCCTTTTGCAAAAAAATGTTTTCCTTCATGGTGAATTCATTTACATTAACAAGTATTCAACATGCAGCCTAAATTTGCCAATATTATTATACACATCTCCCACAGAACACCATAGATACAATAGTATAAAACACATTTCAACTTAATACTGTTCAGATGGGTATAAGGTAACTACTATTGATGTGTAAATTATCCAACTCAATTCTCCTCATAGGTGTCACCATGAAGTGCTGGTGGGTGGATCGCAGCACGGTATAAGTTTAATAAAAACCAAATTTCTTTTGAGAATGAAAGGGGGATCTATTAATAATTCCACTGGGATAAGCCACGTTAAACATGAACTGCTACGGGCCAACTGGAACGTGTGGTAACCTTAGTCATAACTCTCTGGCATGAGCTACTGAGCTCTGGGATAGTCATTAAACTCCTGACATATGTAAATGAGAGCAGGTTCAAAGGGATTGCTCATTCATAACCCAGCATGCTTTCCTGGGTGAGAAAAAATTGTTACAAGTATTATTATTATAGTTTTTTAATTATGCATATTGTAGGTAGCCTCACCTAAACTCCATTATAAGGTGCCAGCCTTATAGGGGCAATGCTTTCAAGGTAAGTGCACCTGAGCTAGAAAGAGGTAACTGGAATTTAAGTTTTAGGAATTTCTGTGAAAAAATAGAGTTTATAATTCATACCAATTCACTAATTCTCTTTCCTGAATTCCAGGGAAGGCTGACCTTTTACCGCTTTTTGAGTCTTGAAAAATCCTCTTCCTCCTCATTCAGAACCACCATTTGCTAGAAGCCTAGATCATTTCCCAGATTAATCCGAAGTATATAATATCCATTTGTTAGATAGATAGTTAGGATCTCCAGCTCTTCTAGGGACCAGGGTGCCCTGCTTTGGTGCTGTCTCGAGCAATTGCTCCACCTGGGAAGAAGGATAAGGGTGGTCACTCCATTTTGGTGTTGTCCTATCCAGAGCAACTGCTATACTTGGGGAAGGAGGGAATGCTTTATCAATCTGGGAATTCCCCACCCAGGCATGATTGGATTCAGAGAGTGACCTAGAGTAACCTAAGGGTCATTATTATGCCATTAGCTTGAATCTGCATTCTGGTTCCCCCCTCAAGGGGGGCTTTTGGAGAGAGAGCTCCTATAAGCAGGACATCTGTTGATTGTTTGATAAGATCCCACACTCCCGACAGCCCTTCCCCAGACTGGGCTAATAAAAGGAATCAATATGAGAATTCAGAGATTGAGTGGGTCAGTGAATGAGTTGGTCTGTCTTTCTTCACTCGCAGAGACAAACCCGTTTTATTCTACAATTAAGAGCTGCC
>CAUYSK010081014.1:0-16693 GCA_963575035.1 Avahi laniger
TATGCTTGTGGGCCATTAGTCTATCTTCTTTTGAAAAGTTTCTGTTCCTTTCCTTTGCCCACTTTTTAATGGGGTTGTTTGATTTTTTTTCTTGCTTATTTGCCTGAGTTCTATATAGATTCTAGTTATCAGCCCTTTATCAGATGTTTAGCATGCAAATATTTTCTCCCATTCTGTAGGTTGTCCATTTGCTGTCACAATAGTTTTCTTGGCTGTGCAGAAGCTTTTTAATTTGATCAGGTCCCATTTACTTATTTTTGTTTTGCTGTGATTGCTTTTGGGGCTTCATAAATTCTTTGCCTAGGCCGATGTCTATAATAGTTTTTCCATATTTTCTTCTAGAATAGTATGGTTTTATGCCTTAGGTTTAAGTCTGTTATCCATCGTGAGTTGATATTTGTGAGAGGTAAGATATGTGGATCCTGTTTCAGTCTTTTGCATGTGGCTATCCAGTTTTCCCAGTAGATCTTTGACAAAGCGAACAAAAAATATACACTGGAGAAAAGAATCTTTATTCAATAAATGGTGCAATATATGTTTTAAATTAATATTTAATTTATTTCAATTATCTGTATTGTGGTTTTATCCCTTAATGTTTAAAAAAATTAAACAAAATTTGATAAGCATTCTAGATGATCATAACACTTCCAATAATGTAGCAAACCCTGTCATGAGACATTTGTCTTGTAAAGTTAGCTGGGAAAGTTATGAAAACTGATAAAGTTGCTTATCTAAGATTTGCAGCAACTGACATAATCAATGAAAATTGTTTATATATATATTTTTAAATTTACTTGTATCAAACTAAATAACTAGGGATGTAACAAAGCAAAGGAGATTTAAGCATTCTTTATGTGATGGGGAGGTAGGAGATGTATATGGGTCTGAGTGTGAACTTTTGCCTTTCAAACTCTCAGCTTAAAATACTCAAGAACATTGACTTTAGAGGAGGAAGAGAGACCTATGCATACTACATAAAACAGTTCAGAAATGCTTTATTCCTTAATTATTTGGAAGTTATAATGTGAAAAGATCATGGGAAATGGCTTTTTCTTATTTGGAGTTTCTACTGCAGTTCTGAAATTTTCTCCAGGGACAGAGTTGCAGTCCTTTGGGATCTTTCAGCTAAATTAATCCACTTACTAGAATCTAGGTAAGAGTCTTTAAAGACCATGTCCTGGGGCAGTATGGTTTAAAAGGAATGTCGCCACCAATTTTTATCCCTGCTGCAAAGATTATGTATAGAATTAATAAGGCACATGTGTATAATTTAAAATTGCATGGAGGGAATAGGCTTTTAATAATTGTTTGCAAAGGTAAGTTTATAAAGTATTTGATCTTTTCATCTTCGTTCAATTAATTTTATCATTTCATGAAAATAATTTTAAATAAATCATTTATTTTACTTATTTTGTCATGTAGGCAATAATAAATATTCCTGCAGGCTTTTATGTACTCATATACCCAAGGCACCAGCAATCATGCATTGTTACCTGCCACACATTATTTTGAACCATAAACAGACAGAACTAAAGACAGCCAACTAAAGAAGGTAGAAAAGACAAAAGTGTACAGAAATTAAAAGAATTCAACAATGTTATGGGAGTGAGCTGCTCAGATTTCCATGATTTCATAAAGCAAGATGGGAATAAAGGGCATCGGTGTATTATTTTCTTGCCTTTTCTAGTACCAGTATCAAAGAATCAAGCTTTGTAATTTTATATGTTCTAATATAAGATTTCTTCTCTTTTCTTATTTTATTTTAAGTAACTATCTAAATATTAGTAAATAATGTTCAGTGTCACAATTCAGGCATATAGAAGCACTTAGGATGAAAAATTAAGGACTGTTGTATTTGTATTTTGTTTTTTATGTGACTTTTCCTCATAGAATGCTTTCTGTTTCATATTCTATTTTAGCCAATAGTTACATTGGTATACCAGTATGTGTTACTTTTACTAGCTTTATCGTGGTATATTTTTTATCATCTCCTTTATCTACCCTTTTGCACTATATTGAGTGGATTATTTATAAAGAGCATGCACTTCCACTTATTTTACTAATGAGAAACTTTGTCTTTTAAAGAAATGGTATTTTCTAAATGATAAAAATAACATGTTTTAATAATTAATGTTTTAGAACTTTACCTTAACCTACATCACATTCTGTAATTTAAGAAAAATCACCAGGTTTTCTTTATGAAGAATCATATCATCCCATCTCCCAGCCCCTCTCCTTCTCTTCCTAATATTTCCAAGAAAATTGACAGCTAATCAGAGATTTCATCTTCGATTTCTTTCTCAGCATTCTTGAATGGATGTCATCCAGGCCAAGAGATTTACATTTTTATAGAGCAATTAAGTGCTCTCTAAAAATATCCTTTCTTAAAATTTTCTCTCCTATCTTAGACATCATATCACTTTTGCCAGTGTTGAGTCAAGCTTTTATTGTCTGGGTAGCCATTCACTTTGCCAGGAAAAGCTGAAAACTTGAATAATTCTTTGCTGATTTGTTAGCAATAAAGGATTATCATAAACTAGGCATTATTTTCAATATTTTTGTGTTATAATAATAAATGTAACTTAATAGACAATTTTATGGTTATTTAATACTTTTTCTATAAGAATCATATTTTGCTAGTTTTGCTTTATAAATCTATTTTTACAGCTTTGTGCAATTTGTTATAATTACCTTTGATTAGCGTGTTCTCTGTTTCATCTTTAATATATTTTATTTCAATAACTGATTAAATTTTCTTCTCTCAGGATGTTTATGGCTGCATCTTCAAAATTTTATTTATAAAAGCAATTAATTATCATTAATACTTTTCCTGTTGATGAATCCTGTATTACTCCGTAAGTGTATAAAATTCAATATGTGTTTTGTTGTTATTTATTTCTTATAAATGAAATATAAAACTTTCCTTTTGAAGAGTGTATATTTGACTAGGCCTAAGGAAGCAACGTTGACGGTAATAAATTTTAAGGGTTCAGATTGAATTTCTTTCAGATTTTCTGTCATTTCAACTTCCCTGCCAGTCAGTTACTTGTTGGTTCAAAATAAGTACAGGATGACAGTCCCTCTCATCTTTCTCTCTAGCTTCTTAGAGACTAAATTGACTGTAAGGCAAGCCAAATATTTACCAGACCCAGCTTTTAATAGAATGAGTTTTGTGGAAAGTCTGGAAAGATTAAATTTTCCTTTTTATTATATTATCAGTTCTTTAAACTCTGTGAGTTTCTGTTTCCTTGTCTACAACATGGAGGTAGTAATAATTTCACTTACTTGTCCATTTTACAATTTTTTCAAAGAATAAATGAACCAAAGAATGTTTAAATATTTTGAAAATCTTAAAAAAATGCTTTACACATATGCTAAGGATTTTATTTTATATAAGCATTCCGAAAATAGTTTTCTTATTTTAGCCACAAGTCACACAGGATCAGAACTCTTAAATTATTTCACCATGTGGAACAAACCTAAATTGGTAGGTTATCAAAAAAATAATTTGCTGTAACATCTATCATATAATTATTCATACTTAAATAGACTGACAAGAAATAGTTAACTGTGAATACACTAAATTAATCTTAGGGATTCATTCGGAATTTAAGGATTACTCTTTGTGGTAGGAACAATAAAAGTCCCCAAAGACGTCCCTTTCCTAATACCTAAAACCTGTCAATATGTTAGGTTACACAACAGAGGAGAATTAAGGTTACAAATGAAATTAAGCCTGCTGAGCAGCTGATATTTATTTAGGGAGATGGCCCTGAATTACCCAGGTGCATCCAATGTAATCACAAGTATTCTTTAAAGTAGAAGAGGGAGGTAGATGTTGGAGTCAGAGTGAGAGGTGTGATGTGAAAACAACTTGACCTGCTACTGTTGGCTAGAGCAAGCCAGCTGGACAGAGTAAGAGTTGAAATGACGTGAGTCAGGGAATCTGGGCAGCCTCAAGAAGCTGAAAGAAGCCAGGAGTTGAAGTCTCCCCTAGAATCTCCAGTAGGAATGTAGGCCTGACACCATCTTTGTTTTAGCCTAGTGAGAACCATTCAGATCTCTAGTGACCCAAACCGTATAATAAGAAGTTTGTGCTGTGATAAGCTACAATTTTTGTGTTATTTCACTTCAGCAGTCATAAAAAACTAATATGACCAGTACTGGTTTGTTTTATTAGCACCATTACAAATAACTGTTTTCTGAATAAAATCACTGCTGACAACTGCATGAATTGGGCAGCCATGGTTGTGGGATTGTGGAAACATGTCTTTCACTGCTGTATTCTATTGCATTCATTTTGGTAAAATGACCCAATGAGAAAGAGGCAAAACAATTGCTTTATGTCTTTTCAAAGATAGTTACTTAAGGTGATTTCCTCCTTGGCAGGTCTCTTTTTAATCCACATGAAGCACTCCCTAGTTTACAGAAATTACTAAACATTCAAAAGTTAAACATTGGCTGGCGTCAGTGGCTCACACTTGTAATCCCAGCATTCCAGGAGGCCGAGGCGAGAGGATCGCTTGAGCCTGGGAATTTGAGACCAGCTGAACAACACGGAGAACCTGTCTTTTCCAAAAATAAAAATAAAAAATAGCTGGGCAAGTGACCTGCAGCTATAGTCCCAGCTATTCCCATCTATTCAAAAGGCTGAGACAGGAAGAATACTTGAGCACAGGAACTGGAGGCTACAGTGAGTTACGATCACACCGTTACAGTCCAACCTGGCCAACAGAGTGAGGAGCTGTCTCAAAAAAAAAAAAAAAGAAAGAAAGAAAGAAAAAGAAAAAGAAAGAAAGGGTTAATATTAAATATTGAAGGAAAGAAAATTCAAGACAACCCTTTGTTTTCATTAGGTAAATCTCTAAAGCATGTTACTCATGAATATGACTAACAAACTGGAAAAGATCAATTAGATGAAATAATAAAATTAAAATAACATAAAAATATTGATATTACTAAATTGCATGCATAAGTACATCCACAAGCATACACATACCCTATATACACCTCAAACATAACTTGAGTGGTTTCATGAAAAAGAATTGCCAAGAAGTATAAGCTTGGGAAAATCACACAGGCTTTCTTGGAAAAACAGAAAATACAAATTTTTAGAAGAAATATTTTCATCATTTAATCAATCTATAGTTTGCTGTTTCTGACATGTCCTTAAGATAATCTCTTCAGCTATACGTGGTGTTTTTACAGTTATTTAATCTTTGCAGGTCATTTATTTGATGCATTTTTGTCAATTGATTAATATCCATTTCCCTCAGTAAACCGTAAGCTCAATGGGAGCAGGCAGGGTTCATTAGTGTTCATTTTCCTTATTTTATCTCTAGAGCTCAGGATTTGTGATGAGGTAAACATCAATGAATACATGTGTAATGGAGGTTTTAGTTATAGAATGAGTTTTTAATATTATTGAGGTCCTTCATTTTCTGAATGTTCTGGATAGACAAATTATTTTTCTTTCAAAAAACACCAGACTAAGCTTGTTCTATGCCAAATGATAAAGAAGCTGAAGATTAATATTCTGTAGCTTCTCCTGGATGACATCCAGGAAATATATTTCAATCATCGGAAGAAAAAAGATCCATGTTTAAACTCCAAATTAGGACTTCAGAATAAATTACTGATGTCCCAGGTTTTCATCTAAGGTACAGATATCTAAGATTCCTGAGACTCTTATGGCATTAGGAAAAAGCTCCACTTCTGGTGTCTTCTGTTAAAAACAAAGAAAAAAAGAAGGAAAGAAATTTCTATTTTAGGATTCGCACTAGGATTTGAAAAGGTCTACTACCTCTAGAATAAAATAATCATTTAAATTGATAAAAAATGTTTGAGGATATTAGATTATTAAGGTATTCTCAGGGTGTTATAAATAAATTAGAACTAAAAAATTATTATTATTTTTCAACTGGATTGTATATATGCTTATGAATTTACCCTAGAGACATTAAATAAATCCTTCAAAATGTCTATAGTCAAATGATATTAGCCTATATATAGGAAATAAAAATGGTAAAATGGCATGCCTATGGAGTGCGATTATTCTCTTAACAATAGTTTTTCATTTTGAAGCATTACCAAATAAAAACTCTTCTGAATTCAAGGCAATCTATTGAGAAGCAGAAGAAATCAGAAGAAAAAAATAGCCCAAGTATTTAAAAATGAAAGAAATTATAAATACTAACTTAATTTCTAAAGTATGTTCTCCTCTGATACAATATTTAAATATTAATATGTCACATCTTTCCAGAATCTAGGTAGTGTTTAATAATGTCCAAGTAACCAGGGGGAATAATTCAAGAGAAATAAAAGTCATAATTCTGTTTAGTAATACAACTACTTGGTTGTATTTTATATACCTCATCTCTTTGCCTAATGTCTTATAAATAAATATGCAATTTCTTTTTACTAAATTTAGATCCAGTTATAATTGATGAATGTACATAAAAATATATGGATATACAGTAAAATAATAGCATAGAATACATATGAAAATCAAAAGAAGTACTGTACCCATGTATGTTTGTCAGATTAGAATAAAAAAAGTGCAATTCAAAATGGAACAAAAATTCAAAATGGGCATAGAAAATATGAGTACTTTATAATATATATGTGCTTATTTTTAAATTAAATGTATTTTTTAATTTTGAAGAAATTTTGGAAGGTCTTACTATTCTAGTCATGAACTGGAATCTTCAACTGAATCTTTAACTGAAATGTGAAATGTTGTAATGTTAATGTTTACTATCTTGTCATAATCACTCAGGACATGTTATAATGCTTGGGTCTAATCTAAGTTCTACTGCTAAATAGTTTTGAATTGAGTATATTACCCCAGTGGCCTTATGGGTGAAATGAAGATAATTCTTACCCTAAACATTTTTGGTGTAGCTTTGAGATATTTTTAAACTGTCTTAAACAGTATATGGTACATAAAATAATTACAACATATGTAAAATAGAAAGACACTCTATTGGTTAGATGTGACTCATTCAAAATTGAATAACATCCATTCCATAGCCAATAAAGATTTTATCATTAAATAATGAAGACATCTCTTTATTAAACAGAAGGAATCTTAAAACAAAAACACTCTGAACATGATTTCAAGAAGCAGAAGGCTTAGTAGCACTAGCATAAAATTTATTCATATAAAATATTTTTATATCCACAAGCCATAAAGGTTGAAAGTTGATTTTTGATAATTTTCTTGATAAAAACAAAATGAGCTATTCCTTTTGTTGATTTATAAAGTATTTTTAGGGAAAAAATAAAAATATTAAGGTTGTTCAATTCTAAAAGCCATACCAAATATTTCAATAGGAAACAGCTTTTCTATAAAAGTGAAATAAAATAATATTATATTTTTTATATCCCTAGAGCAGTAAACATTACTCAGGTGCCCTTGGCCTAAACACATTCTGAAAATTACTTCATTGTTCAAGACCAACATTTTGCTTTTTAACTGTCATGATTTTGAAAGTTTTTGTTATTCAAATATAAAATACTTTTTTTTAATATACGGACTTTGGCAGTTGATTCATAATTTCACATTGTTTCATGTCAATTCCATTTTATTATGTGAAAATCGTTACTCTGATCGCTAGTTCTCTTGGGATTTTAGAGTAAACTTGCTATATCATACTATAGTCCATTTTTAGACAATATTACTCCCTTTTAGTTTATGGTTTATTGCAGTTTAGAAGGAAATAAAATAATACTAGAGATTACAAACAACATAAAATAAAAAGACTTTTGTTTTTGTTTTCCTTTATAGTCTGGGTCATTCTCTCATGCATAGAGTTCAAATAGCCACGGTACTTATTAATTATTAGTGATTAGGAATATTTTGAGAACAGTTTAATGAGTCTTCAATGTACTTTAGATGCTATTTTTATTTGTATTAATTTTATATTAATATATGCAAGTTGTCTGTAAATTCTGGAGAGAGGTAAACATACCTAATAATTACATAGGGGAAATTTGTATGCATATATATTTGTATATTTTTTTCTTGATATCCATAACCTCATACATTAAGAATGATATAGTTTCTAAGAGGAAAAAAATGTATGTAAACAGTTAATGATGGCTGTATTAGTCTGCTAGGGCTATCATAAAAAAATACCGTAATCTGGGTGGTATCAACAATCAACAACAGGACTTTATTTTCTCACAGTCCTGGAGGCTAAAAATATAAGATCAAGATCAGGACTGGTCTCTGGTGAGGTTTCTTCCTGACTTGTTGACAGCCACCATCTCGCTTTGTCCTCACAAGACCTCTTTGTGTGCTCCCTGAGAGAGACAGAGATATCTGATGTCTCTTCTTCTTAGAAGGATACCAGCTCTCCTGGATTAAGGCCCATCAGTACAATTTCATTTAGCCTGGATTTCCTTAGTAAAAGGCCTTATCTCCAAATACAGTAACATTGGGAGTTTGGACTGTAAAATACAAATTTTGGAGTAGGACACTATTCAGTCCATAACAATGGCATTTGTTTTCTTTTGTACATTTGTCCAACACATATTGTCTGAAGATCTACTTCGAGCCAGGCACTTTGTTGAGTTCTGGGCTACTTTGTTAACAGCACTGACGTAGGTTCTCTCACATGGAACTTACGATATATGCAGGAAGACACATACTGAATGCGATGAGCATTGTTAAAGAAGGCAAACGGTGAAAGATAAAAATGTAAATAAGGAGATCTAACTTAAAGTGAGTTAATGCCAATGACATTCCTGCTTTCATATCAATCTAGAAGAGATAAAATGCTTCTTGTACATTATTTCAAAATTTTCTAGCTTGCATACTACCTTAACATATATTTTTCTCCTCGGTTATAATGATCATTTTAATGGAATGATGAAACATGCAAATATGCACCAAGTTTTTACTCTATATGGGAATTAATATTTGCTTAAGTGTGCAAGGCATTTTAAATCACACTACACTATTTGATTGGCACCAAATATTATGAAGTAATTAATGTAGATGTTGTTCAAAAGATGTAGGTTCACATAAATAAAATTTTGTGTTAGCATAATTAAATGATTTGCCAAAAATAAGTGATAGTGATTTAAATCTTGATTGATTCATTGATTAAAAATTTAGTTATATGTTTGCTACATCATACTGATTCTTTTAGTTCAATTTTTTTTTTCACAGTGTGGACAGAAAAATTGTTAATTTTTATAAATATTTTATCTTTTATATTTTCTGTAAAGTTTTGGCAAAATTTCTTATTTTGATTGAATTTCTTAGGGAAAACATGTAAATAAGTAAATGCATAAATGAGGAAATATGAACTTAACACTAATACTTCTTGATAGTAAAATAACTTCATCACAATCCCATTTGTTATTTCCAGGAGAATTGATCATCAAATTGCATTCTCATAAGATACATAAAATATACTCAAAATAACTTTTAGGCACAACTAATTAGTGCTTATTTCTGAGGAATATTTATAACTAGTGGAGAGTTCAAACAATTAAGTTATTTAAATAAACTGTGATAAATAAAGTATATGAGCCTAAACTGATACCTAACAGAATTACCTCATATGTTCTTATCTTAGAAGATTTACTATGAAAAATTAAAGTTTACCTAGGGAAAGAGGAAGTTAAGAATAGAATCACATTTGCAGAGACCCAGGGGCAAGGGAAAGTATAAATACTAAAAGGACTGTATTAAGTGTCATATGGTTGAAATATAAAAGGTAATGTGGGACTCGCCAGAAATGACGTAAATGAGATGATAATAGCTAACATTTCTTGAGCACTAGGTGCCAAATCTTTCATCTAAGTATTTAATATGGATTATCTCAGATATTCCTCAGAACAACCCTGGAGGTTATTACAGCATTTGTAGTTAGTAAGACCATGGATCTTGAACCAGCTTGCCATCATTTATTACCAAGTTTACTGTGGGGAAGTTATTTAATCTCTCTATGCCTCAGTTTCCTTATTTGTAAAAGGAGGTAAATACTAGCACATCTCTTATAGTTTGATTGTGCCCATTACCTGAATTAACAGATGAGAAGCACTTAGAATAGTGCCTAGAAAATGGTAACTGCGTTATATATTAAGCCTATGTTTTAATTATTTGTAATATTATTTTCCACACTTTATATCTGCAGAAACTGTCAGATCGATTATTTAAAAATACAAGGCAGAAAATGTCAGTATTCTACTCAAAAGCCCAGATTGAGTTCCCGGATCACACAGAGCAAGATCCAAATTCTGGGCTCTCAAAACATACCTTACCTTTTACTACCCTGCCCTTTCTTCATCCGCAAGAGCTTCATCGGCCACCTATTAACAGCTGTTTGCTAAACATTCCACTTAGAACACTTACCCTCACTATTCCCTCTAACTAAAAACTCTTACTACAGGTATGCTCATAACTTGCACCTTCATTTCTTTCAGGTTTCCTATGAAAGAAAGGAGTTCTTACTGACTACTTTAAATAAAACAACAAGGCCTCCCCCGATGGGGGAATTTCAACTAGGCATCAATAAAACTTTATGACTTATAACAATGATTTTCAGTGTAAACCCTAAATCTCTAAGGGACTTAGTCCTTCCGACTTTATCAACTGAACATAACACAACATGCATGAAACAGTTGCTTCTAGAACTAGAACAGGCAGCATGGAACTATGATTCCTAACGAAGGACAATAAGTAAATTGAGAAGTAAGATTATCATCACTGCCTGCCCAGAGAGGGAGAACTCAAACAAAATTGAGCAGATTTACTAAATTGAGAAGTAAGAAGTCAGAGTTTGGGGATGCTGAGGTGGTTGGAAATTGAGAGGAAAAGTAACAAAGAGGAGGGAATTATATGTAGAGAGAAAAATTCAGCGATTTGCACAGTGGTACCCTTAAGAGTTTGCAGTGTGGGTCTAGGGGTCAAACTCTGCTTATTTGTGTAAAAACAGACGACAGAATTATAAGCTTAATAGTTCCTGAAACACAGAATAGGGGATATTTTAGTTCCATTCAGCCAGTGCTCATGAGAGACAGTAGAATCCCTAGAAAGGATACACCTCAGTAATAGCACTGAACTATCCATCAAGTGCAGGATGCCTTAGACCACATTAAATAGCTTTAGCAGGGCTATAAAGGATCAAGCTAATCTACATCTAACTTAACTGCCTGCGTTAATAGAAAACAGCATTCATTAAATAAAGACAAGATCCAAACCACCACGAACATAACATTTATAGTATCCATATTAGTCTTCTCAGACTGCCATAACAAAATACCACAAACTAGATGATTTAAAAAACATTTATATTCTTACAGTTATTGAGGCTAGAAGGTCATGATCAAGACACTAGCAAATTAGGTTTCTGAGAAGGGCTTTCTTCCTGGCTTGTAGATGGCTGTCTTTATTACTGTATTCTCAAATGATCTTTCCTTGGTGATTCACAGGGAGCAAAAGGAATGATGTGTGTCTTTTCCTCATCTTGTGATAATAGTAATCCTATTGGATTAGGGCTTCACCCTTGATATATGACTTTATTTAATCTTAATTATCTTCCTAAAGGCTTTATCTGCAAATAACATCATATTGGGGATTAAGGCTCTCAACATATAAATTTGGGAAAGACAAAATTCAGTCCAGTCCATAACAGTATCTAATAGACAATCAACTATGTCAAGATATGCAAAGATGGAGGGATATATAACCTATTAAGAGGCAAACATTAGTAAATACAACTCATAGAGACAATATAAATGACAGTAAAAGGCTATTTACATGCATTTAAAGAAAAATAGAAACAAAATGTAGAGTTAGAAGATAATAGAAAGCTAAATGGAACTTCTAGGAGTGAATAGTATACTATCTGAAATAATAATTTTATAAGGTGAGAGTAACAGATTAAACACTGCTGAAGAAATTTTAAATATAGCAGTATAAATTATCTAAAGGGAAGTATAGAGGGAAAACAACTGAAAGAAAGGAAGTATTAAGTAGGGAAGGAACGAAAGAAGAAAGGGAGAAAAGGAGGGAGGGAAGGAAGGAAAAAGGAAAGAAGGAAGGAAGGACAGTGAATTGTGGACAATAAAATTTTGTCTAATTTACATGTAATTAGAGCCCCAGTAAAAAAAAAAAAGAGAGGATGGAGCAGAAAACATATTAAAAAAAAGATATTTTCTGAACAATTAAAATGTTTGTACCGCCATAATATCCTGAAATAAATAAATTAATTCATTAAATGAAATAAAAATAAAATTATGAACTAATATATCTAAGAAGTTAAATCACTGCAAGGAGGAAAACCAAAGAAATATAGAAAAAAACCTAACTAGTCAATTTAAATGGCTAAAATTGTATTGGTAAAGAAAAAATATTAAAAGCAGAAAAAAACATTATATACAATGGAACAAAGATAAGCGTCACTATAAACCTTTGTTTTGATGCGATGCAAGCAAGAAAAGAATGAAATTATATAAATAAAGCATTCAAAAGAGAGAAAAATGTCAAGAATTTTATATGCAATTAAATAGTCTTCAAAAATTAAGGCAAAAAGAAATATTTTCAGACAAATAAAAATTGTAGAAATTGTTAGTAGTAGGACTGTACTATAAAAATAGCTGAAGGATATTCCTCAAGTGTATCGAATATAATAATACTAGATGGAAATTTGCACTTATGCAAATTTTAATAAAAACATAAAAATGATATGGATAAATATAAGCTTTCTATTATATTTAAATTTCCTAAATTCAATGATTTTCTTCTCTAAGAAGCTATAAAAACAAGAGAAAATTAAACTCAGAATAAGTATAAGAAAGGGAAAAGCTGAAAAGTGGAAATCAATGAAAGGGAAAATGGCCAAACAATAAAGAAAAAACAATAAAAGCAAAAACTACTCCTCTGCTGAAAAATCAATAAAGTTATAACCTGTAGCTATACTGATTAAAACAAAATAAAAATATAAAGAAACTCACAAATAATATAAGGATTGAAAGAGAAGCATAAGTACAAATCCCACAATCATTCTAAATGAATAATAAGTAACTGTTATGAACAACTTTATGCCAATAAATTTGACAGGATAGATGAAATAGAAATAGCTCTGAAAGACACGTGTTACCAAAATCAATTCTAGAAGAAAGAAAAAATTGTATTCATCTTCTTTTTTAAGCAATTTCACTTTGCAATTAAAAATCTTCTCACACAGAAAACTCAGGTTAATTCCATCAAATAATTCAAGAACAGAGAAAATCAAAGTAGTACAAACTATTTCACAAAATAAAGGGGAGATAACGTGGCTCAACACAATTTATGAGGCAGATTTACACTGGCATCCAAATTAAACAGAGATATTATAGAAAAATTAAAAGTAAAACCAGAGCCAACAATAAACAGAAAAGCAAAATTCCTTTTAAAAATTAGTAAATTATATCCAGTAATATTTAATAGGGAAAATGCACCACAAAGAAGCTGCCTTATCTCAGGATGATAAAGTTGGTTTCATATTTTAAATTAATTCAATTAAATTAAGTGAAATATTTTAAAAACTTGAAAAGTTAAATATTTATTCATTAAAAAACTTTATCAAAGAAAAGAAGGGCCCTTCCCCTCAGTTGGATAGAGGACATTTCTAATTCTATAACTAATGTTATATTTTATCATGAAGGAGTGACTATTTTCTGTGATTGGGAAAAGGGCAAGAATATCAGTTTTCATCACTTCTATGCAACACTGTATTGGAATCATACTCAGAAATAAAAGATATATATTTCAGCATTGGAGAATCAAAACTGTCCTTATTCTAAGATAACGTTATCACATACATAGAAAAAACCCTAAGAAATATGCAAAGGTGACACTAGAATAAGTGAATTAATTAACGTAACGGAATAGGAATCATTTGGTACTTTTATATATTAACAATGAATAATTGGATAATGAAATGTAAAACATTCTATTTACAATAGCATCAGGAAGCATGACATATTTGAATAAAACTTTAAAAATATATGTGCAAGGCCTGGACACAAAAAACTATGAAGCATGCAAGAAAAAAAACTATACCAAGCTCATGGATTGGAAGACTTAACATTACTAAGTTGTCAATTCTCCCCATGTTGATTCATATATTCAACATCATCCCAAATTCTTTGCACGTGCTTTTGTAGAAAATAACAATGTAATTCTAAACATACGGGGAAATGCAAAAGACTTAGAAATGCCAAAAGAGAGGCCAGTATTAGATGACTTCTATTACCCAATTGCAAAGCTTAATATAACATGATAATCCAAACATCATGATATTGACATAAGAACAAATATATAGATCAATGTAACAAGAAATAGAGAATGAATGAATAGGTATAATTCTACATAGCTATATTTGTACATGTGTAGAACATGTGTATTCCTTTCATGTTGACAAAGATGCCAGGGCAGCCTCTCAGATGGCACATGATGATCCCTGTCTTTTGATATTCACAGCCTTATATAATCTCCTGCCTTTGTATAATTTTCTTCTAACCAATAAACACTGGTAATTTTATGTGCATGATTATATTACAAAATTATGATTATGATTATGACTCCTCTTGCTGGCTTTGATTCAGCATCCTTCTATGTTGTAAAGGCCACATTACAAGAAACTGAGGTGAGCCTCTGACCAAGAGCCAAGGAAGGAATTTGGGTTCTCAGTCCAATAATACTCAAAAAATTGAATCCTGCCAACGATGACATGTGTGAGCTTAGAATTGAATGTTTCACAGTTGAACCTGGAGGTGACAATATCCCTAGACAGCACCTTGATTTTAGTCTTGTGAAAAACCCTGAATCAACAGACCCAGCTAAGCTACGCCTAGTTCCTGACCTATAGAAACCTCCAGAAAATAAATGATTCCTTGATAAATTGCATTTTGGGAAAATATGAGAAAGAATTTCAAGAAATTACAAGCAAATCCCCATTTCCTTGTGATCACTTCTAGTCACTTCCATGAAAGGATAACTACTCTCATGATTTCTACCTCTGTTGGATGAACAGTCTGTTTTTGGTTCTTGGTGTGCTCTGGCCAAAGAATGACCAGACACAGTGAAAACAAAGTAAGTTTATTGAGTATTGAACTTTATTGAGTAAAGTAAGATATATTCACCACAGATGGCAAACGGGCCCCCTGTCTTAATAGGAGGGCCCCAATTACGGTCTGGGGTCCTGTTTTATACTGCTTACATTGGGCCCTCCCTGTGGTTCAAACGTCATCATTGAACCACTTTGGTGGACAGTCGGGAGTTATGTAATCTGAGTCTTACTGTGCATGCGGATCTCCCATGACCCTCTCTGAAAGCCCATGAGAATGGGTAAACCGCAATGCAGATTTAAGCTAATGACAGGATAATTAGCCTTAGGTTGTACTAGGTCACCTTCCAGAACCCTATTATGTCTGCTGCTTGGCCTGCAGGCTGGGGAATCCTCTGCATTCTTTTGCAGTTGGAGTGCTAAGTCCTGATTGGCTGATTGGCAAGGTGTTCCTCCCTCCTCCAGGTGTGGCAATTGCTTGGCCACCTGCCTTTGTTCTCAGGAGAACCAGAAGTCCCTCACTATCTATCTAATACCTGCATAAAGAAATTTCACGTATTTGTATTTTTGCATTTTATATAAATGGATTATATAGTATATATATTTATTTTCTGTCTGACTTATTACATTCAAAATTATGTTTTGGAAATATGTCCTTAACGATGTATAATGAAGGCCATTCATTCTCATTGTTGTGTAGTTCTCTATTGTGCACACAGGGCATATTAATTATTGATTTTAATCTTAATGGAACTTTGATTAGTTTCAGTTTTTTTGGACCTGTAAAACAGTGCTGCTGTGAACATACTATTATAGCACATGTCACTTGATAAACAGGTAAACTTATTTATTTTAGTTATATGCTATGGATTCTTTAGGTATATTCTTTAGATGACAAGCCCATTGATCCCCCTGGAGGTTAGCTGAAGATCACTGACATGAGGCACATGGATTAATAGGAGAAAGGGCCTGCTAATTTATTTAACATGTATATGTTAGGTAGATAGTGAGGGATTCTGGGTCTCCCAGGGATGAAAATGGGTGCTGTTGCCCCCCTCTTGTTCTTGCCTGACCCTGATTCTCCATACCTGGGGGAGGAGACAATACTCTATGAATCTGCCAATCGGAACTTGGCACAGCAGCTGAAGAGAATGCAAAGGGCTCTTTAGACCATAGGCGAAGCCACATGGACATGGGTACCATACAGTCTGGAAAATGACCTAGAACCCACATGCACAGTTAAGGCTCAGGTCATGTGACTACCAACTGTCTAATCAAAGTGGTTCTTTGGTGACGCCTGAACCACAAGGGAGGTCCCTAGCCGGACACTATAAAATAGGACACAGACCATGGCCAAGCTCTTTCTCTTGGCCCTTTCTCTTGCTTGTCCTGCTGCGACAACGGGTCCAGTTGTCATGTGTGGCATATGTACCATGGTCTGTAAATCTTTATTTTGCTCTTTTTTTTTTTTTTTTTTTTTTGAGACAGTGTCTCACTTTCTTGCCTGGGGCGAGTGCCGTGGCGTCAGCCTAGCTCACAGCAACCTCAAACTCCTGGGCTCAAGCGAGCCTACTGCCTCAGCCTCCCAAGTAGCTGGGACTACAGGCATGTGCCACCATGCCCGG
>CAUYSK010081015.1:0-68488 GCA_963575035.1 Avahi laniger
CTTCCCCCACCATGAAAGACCACTTCTCCAATCCTTTCCGCCGCCCCAGTTACTCTCCTGGGATCGATGCACAGGGCAGCTTTTACTGTAGCACTTGCCTACTCAACACCAATGCATTTTTTTCTTTTTTTGAGACAGAGTTTCACTGAGTTGCCTGGGCTAGAGTGCCGTGGCATCATCCTAGCTCACAGCAACCTCAAACTCCGGGGCTCAAGCGATCCTCCTGCCTCAGCCTCCCGAGTAGCTGGGACTACAGGCATGTGCCACCATGCCCGGTTAATTTTTTCTATATATTTTTAGTTGTCTGATTAATTTCTTTCTATTTTTAGTAGAGACGGGATCTCGCTCTTGCTCAGGCTGGTCTCGAACTCCTGAGCTCAAACGATCTGCCCGCCTCGGCCTCCCAGAGTGCTAGAATTACAGGCATGAGCCACCGTGCCAGGCCACCTATGCATTTTTTATATCTCAGATCTCAAATGTCACTTTCTAACAACACTTCGCCTAGTGACTGGAAAATAGTTGAAATTCAACATATTAAATTATTAGGTAAATGAATGAATCTACCCATCTCACTATCCGTCCATCCATCATCCATGCATCTACGCTGCCCTTCTGAAAATCACCGTAACACTGAGCATGACAGCACCAGTGGCTTTGTCAGAGAAGGATCTCAGCCACCTGGGGGCAGCAGAGCCTCACCAATGGCTAGGATGGCGCACGGCATTACTTCAGAGCATCTCTCTGAACTGTGAGGCCAGAAACTGGATTTTAATTTTTCTGGGCTACAGCAAGTTTTGCTATTGTGTGTTTTGCTTTACTCTCATGCTTTGCATTCTAAATACACTGAATAGCATGCAATAATCTTTAGAATGATTAATTAATAATAGACTTTGTTATCCAAAATAAGATTTTCTTCAGTGCTAGCTACCTAGAGGAATGTTGCACATGCAGTCTTTCTCTGACTGTTAAAGCTAATTCACATGCAGCTACATTACAGACTGCCCTGCGCTGAAATCAGTTCTTAAAATGAGACCTGGGATCACACAGAAGAGGCAGGCTGGCCCTTGGGAGTGCTCTCTTTCAGCAGGTTCCACCCCCCACTTGAGGTAGGCAAAATGCATTTCTTTATTCACTATACAGGACTCTGAATTGGCTTCGCGGGATGTTTTTGTTTTAATATGTGGATGGCAAAACAATCCTGGAATGTGGGTGGGGATAGCTGGGAAGGGGTTGTAAGCATGTGAGCCTTGGAGTATTTTTAGCTCTGTCCAGGAAAACCCCTTCTCTTTCCTTTTGGCTCTGCCGAAGTCAGTGTGCAGCCCGTGGAAGTCTGAGAGGGTAGCTGGTGACTTACAGAGATGGCAGAACAATGACTTGTTGTTCCTTGAATCCATCCACCTAGGAGTGTCCTGGAATTTTAAAAGTCCTCAACACAAATTTAATTTGGTTTTACTTAACTTTTGAAAAATGAAATATGTCCCCACTGAATACACAATGTCATTTTCTGTTTGTACCTCAGGGACTTTTCACAATGCCTAGCAGAGCGTGGGCTCTGTAAGTATGTGTTGAATAATATGTGACACTTTCTGGCAAGCACCACCAAATCAAATAGAAGGTGACTTTGGCTAAGGAGGACCTTAATCTCTTTAGATCTCATTTTGCTTATCCCTGAAATAATAACCTTTTATATTTGAATTGTGCTTTAGTCTAAATTTTAGACTCTATATTTCCTTTTACACTCACAAGTGTACTGGGAGAGTGGATTGAACAAGTACTGTATTAGTATCCCAGTTCCATCGATGAGAAAACTGAGACTCAGGATAAATGACTTAGCCAGGCTACCCAGCCACGTGTTGATGAGCTAAGACTATAAGATTCAGGTCTTTTGACTCTCAGTACAGCACATTTTCACAGTGCCTGTCTGGATAAGGAATAATTGGACTAGTCAGTCTTTTGGAACCTTTCTTATAGCTCCAGCAATGATTTTCTTACCTCACTGAGAATTAGTGAAGAAACTTTTTAAAAAACAACCAATAATCAAGACTATGTGGTATTAACAAAGGAGTAGACACATATATCCATGGAACTGAATAGAAAATCCAGAAATAGACCACACAAATATGTCCAAGTGATTTTTTACAAAATGCAAAAGCAATTCAATGAAGGAAAGATAGGTTTTCGAACAAATGGTGCTGGAGCAATTGGACATGCGTTAAGTAAAAACATGAATATCAGCCTAAACCTCACACTTTATACAGAAAGGATCACAGATGTAAATCTATAAAACTTTGAGTAAAAAAATAGAAGAAAAGTTTCAGGATCTAGGATTAGACTTTGTACCAAAAGCATAATTCATAAAAGAAAAAAATTGATAAATTAGACCTCATCAAAATTGAAAACCTTTGCTCTGAGAAAGACCCTGTTAACTGGATGAAAGACAAGCTACAAATCTAAAGAAAATATCTGCCAAACACAAATCTAACAAAGGACTGCTATCAAGTATATATAAAGAGTTCTCAAAACCCAGCAGTAAAAAAAAATTAGAAAATGGACAAAAGGCACAAACACTGCACTGAAGAGGACATATAGATGACAATGTACATGGAAAGACATTGAACATCATTACCCATTAGGGAAATGCAAATTAAAACCACCACCATGAGATATCACTATGTCCATATCAGAATGCTGAAAATAAAAAGAGTAACACCACCAAATGCTGAGGATGCAGAGGAATTCATACGTTGCTGGTGAGATGTAAAATGGTACAGCCACTCTGCAAGGCAATTTGGTAGTTTCTTATGAAACTAAACATGCAACAAATATGTGACTCAACAGTTGCACTGTTGGGTACTTATCCAAGAGAACTCAAAACTTATGTCCACACAAAAACCTGTGCATGAATGTTCATAGCGATTTTATTCATCATAACCAAAAAACCTGGAAAGAACTCAGCTGTCCTTCAGTAGGCAAATGGTTAAACAAACTGTGGTGCATCCATATCGTAGAATACTGCTCAGAGAGAAAATAAATGAACTATCAATATATGCAACAACTTGGATGAATCTTCAGGGAATTTTGCTCAATGAAAAAAGCCAATCCCCAAAGATTACATGTTGTATTTTTATATATTGTGTATTTATATAACATTCTTGAAATGGCAGAATTACAGAAATAATGAATGGGTTAGCAGTTGCCAAAGGCAGTAGATGGGAGAGAGGAGAGACGTCGGAGGAAAGGAGGTATGATTGTAAATGGACAATACAAGGACTCCTTCTGGTGATGTACATGTATCTTTATTGTATCAATGTCAATATCCTGGTTGTGATATTGTACACGTCTTGTTTTGCAAGAAGCTACCATTGGGGAAAACTGGGTAAAGGGCACATGGGATATTTCTGTATTATTTCCTACAAATGCATATGAATCTACAATTATCTCAAAATAAAAGATTAATTGAAAAAACAGGGCTGAGCCCCATCCCAGACCAGTTGAATCAGAATTTTGGGGGTGGAGCCTGGACATTTGGATTTTTAAAAAGAATTAGAGGGTATAGAAGATTTTAGGCAAGTGATTCTAATAGACAGCTAGAGCTGAGAAACAGTGTGCTAGAGGGAGGCAAACGCAGCAGGGGACCCCAGTAAGCATAGATTGAATGAAGGTGAAAACTTGCATGCCACTTTCGTTTTATTTCAATGTCAGTGAGCTATATTTGCAGTCACAGAGGATGAATGCTCAGTTTTTTATGTTGAAATTGGCAAATACTGCCAGTGGTCTCGCAGGTAGTCAGTGCTGCCCATAGAAGGTTCAGTGGAGGCCACACAAAGGCAGCCCCGATTTTAAGGTCTTTATTTCCCTTTAATCTCACACTGAGTAGGAGATCAAAGAAGAATAAGAGTCAGCATCTCACTGATGCTTTTTTAAAAAAATGATGTGAACTCCATATAATGTAAAATTGGCCATTTTAAAATAAACAAATTGGTGGTATTTAGTACATTTACAATGTTGTAGTGTACAATGTTGCACAACTACTATTTCTAGTTAGTTTCGAAACATTTCCTTTTGTAATTTTTCATAGAGACAGGGCCCTGCTATGTTGCCCAGGCTGGTCTCAAACTCCTAGGCTCGTGCAGATCTCCCATATCCGCCTCCCAAAGAGCTGGGATTACAGACATAAGCCACTGCACTTGGCCTTAGTTTCAAAACATTTTCTTTCCCCATAAGTAAACTCCATACCTGATAAGTACTTATTTCCCATTTCTCTCTCAGTGCAACCCCTGGAAAACAGCAATCTGCTTTGTCTCTTTGGATTTACCTACTGTGGATATTTCATACGAATGGAATGATACAATGTGTGGCCTTTTGTGACTGGCTTCTTTCACTTAGCATGACGTTTTCAAGGTTATTCCATATCATAGCTTGTACCAGTACTTAATTCCTTTTTTTTGGCAAAATAATATTCCATTATATGTATACACCACAATTTGTTTATCTTTTTATCTGCTGATGGACATTTGGGTTCTTTCCACCTTTGGCTGTTGTAAATAGTGCTGCTATGAACATGGATGTAAATGTATTTGTTTGAGTACTTGTTTTCAATTCTTTGGGGCAATTCTTTGAAATGGTTGGATCAAATGGTAATTCTTTATGTTTCTTTCTGAGGAACCACCAAACTTTTCCACAGCAGCTGGACATTTTGCATTCCTACCAACAACACACAATGGTTCAGATTTTTCCACATCCTTACCAAAACTTGTCATTTCTGGTGTGTTTGTTTGTTTTAATTATAGCTACTCTAGTGAGTGTAGCTATAATTTGACTTGCATCTCCCAAAGGACTAATGACGTTGAGCATCTTTTCAGGTGCATTTTGGCCATTTGTTTATCTTCTTTAGAGAAATGTCAATTCAAGTCCTTTCCTCATTTTTTCATTGGGTTATTTCTCCTTTGGTTGTTGAGTTGTAAGAGTTCTTTATATATTCTAGATACTACTAGACCCTTAGCAGATATTGTCTCCCATTCTGTAGGTTGTCTTTGCACTTTCCTGATAATGTCTTTTATAGCAAAAGTTTTTAGTTTTAATGAAGTCTATTTGTCCGTTTTTTCCTGTGGTTGCTCATGCTTCTGATATCATATCTCAGAATCCATTGCCAAATTCAAAGCCATGAAGATTTTGCCTTACGTTTTCTTCTATTGGCTTTATAGTTTTTAGCTTTATATTTAGGTTGTTGATACATTTTGAGTTAATTTTTTTATATAGTGTGAGGTAGGGGTCCATCCCAATTCATTATTTTGCATGTGGATATCCAGTGGTCCCAGCATCATTTGTTGAAGATACTGTTCTTTCCCCATTGAACAGTCTTGGCACCCTTGCCAAAAATCAATTGGCCGTAGATGTGTGGGTTTATTTCTGGACTCTCATTTCCATTCCATTATTCTATATATCTATTCTTATGACAGTACCACATTATTTTGATTACTGTAGCTTTGTGGTAAATTTTGAAATCTAAAAGTGTGAGTCCTGCAACTGTTTCTTTTTTAAGATTGTTTTTCAGCTACTCAGGGTTTTTTTATGTCTGTGACCCATAAACACAGATGTCTTTTCACTTACTTAGGTCTCCTTTAATTTCTCTCAGCAATGTTTTGTAATTTTCAGTGTACAAGTCTTGTACCTTTTTGGTTAAATTTATTCCTGGTTGTTTTAATTTTGGGATGCTATAAATAAAATTGTCTTTTTAATTTTCTTTTCAGATTGTCCATTGCTTATATGTAGAAATATGACTGAATTTTGTGTTTTGATCTTGTACTCTGCAACTTTGCCAAATTTGTTTGTTAGTCTTGACCCACTTCAGTCCCCCAGGCCATTTGGAACATTCCAGAAATAAAATTTTTTGGAGCCACTCACAGACAGCTTCTGCTTCCTGCTTCAAAAATATCTTAAAATTTACTTGGATGGTATCTAGAGAGAGACAGATGTAGGCTTGGGAAAACCCA
Source organism: Avahi laniger (assembly GCA_963575035.1). Classification (NCBI taxonomy): domain Eukaryota; kingdom Metazoa; phylum Chordata; class Mammalia; order Primates; family Indriidae; genus Avahi; species Avahi laniger. Next base: position 5,994 of record CAUYSK010081015.1, read on the forward strand.
AGAGAATAAGAAATAACTTAGGGAATAAGGAAAAGCATTCTTTGTTTTTTCCCTCTATATTTATAATAGAGCAATATGAATAGATACAGATATGTAACTTTAATTCTTTAAGCAACGTATTAGCTTATTTGATTAGTGACCTTAATATGTTACCTAACTGAAAACTTTTCCTCAAAATACAGTTGGATAGATCAGCTTTGTTGCTGTTGTTGTTCCATCCTGGTACCGGGAATGGTGTGGAGAAGCCTGATTTTTTGCAGAGTCCATGTGCTTTTTTATATACAATCACCACTGCCTTTTGTCTCTCATGTGGTCAGTGCGAGGAAGAAATACATTGATGTTCAGAGTCAGGAACTAATTGACAATACATTCCTTGGTTTAAAAAAAATTTTAAAGAAATTCTGCCTTAAAACACAAAACGTAGTATAAGTGCATCCTAAAAAATTAAAATGACACACTCCTAGTCCCATTCCTAAGTATTAACCACTCTTTTTTTAAATGAAAAATAAGTTTTTATTTTAGTTTCATCCACAGGTGAACAGTGTCTTCAAGATCTTACCACTTGTACCAGTGTGATCAACAGCCAAAGGAAACAACACAACTGCAAGGCGTAATGGAAAGATCACAGATCCTAGAATCAGAAAACCTAAGTTCAAATCCTGGCTTTTCCAATTAGCAGCAACTGAGCGAAGTTGACTTCTATAAGCCACATCTATTTTCTCATGTACAGAATGTAACAGCAGCTTCATCAATGCTTGGCAGAAGGAGCTTTGCACACTTTATCCCACATTCTTGCTTCATCACTGTAAGGCAGGAATTAGAGCTTCCGTTTTACAGGGAGATCTCCTCTGACTGCTCTGCTTTAATAATCACCTCCCCCTTAGTCTGCACTTCCTTTCCCCATTACCCTCCTTCATTGCTTTCCACGGCACATCTCACCATCTGAAATACTATCTATCAACTGGTTTATATGATTACTGTCCGTATGCCCCCACTAGAAAGTAACCTCCTAGAGAGCAGGAATTTTCCTTTTTTTATCTGCTTTATCTCCAGCACCTACAAAAATATACTCAGATATTTGTTGAATAAATAAACTATCATATTGCTCTTAACCTAGGTTTCTCATATCATTTCTCTATGCTACTTATAACTTTTTTTAATTTCAATAGATTTAGGGGGTACAAGTGATTTTTTGATATATATACATGTGAATTATATAGTGGTATAGTCAGGGCTTTTACAGCAACCATCACCAGAATAGTATATATTATACCCAATATGTAATTTTTAATCTCTTACTCTGCTCCCAACCTTCCCCCTTCTGAGTCTCCAAAGTCCATTATACCACTCTGTATGAGCATGTATACCCATTGCTTAGCTCCTGCTTATAAGTGAGTACATGTGGTATTTTTTTTTTCTGTTCCTGAGATACTTAACTCAAGATAATGGCCTCCAGTTCCATCCAAGTTGCTGCAAAAGACATTACGTCCTTCTTTTTTGTGGCCAAGCAGTATTCCATATTTATCTCACATTTTCTTTGTCCACTCATCAGTTGATGGGCACTTAGGTTGATTTCATATCTGTACAACTGTGAATTATGTTACAATGAACATATGAGTGCTTGTGATATAATGATTTCTTTTCCTTTGGGTAGATACCCAATGGTGGGATTGCCAGATCAAATTGTAGGCCTGCTTTTAGTTGTTTGAGGAATCTCCATACTATTTTCTGTAGAGAATGTACTAATTTGCATTTCCACCAAGAGTGTAAAAGCATTCCATTTTCACCACATATGGACCAACATCTATTGTTTTTTGAGTTTTTAATAATGGCCATTCTGACAGGGGTGAGGTGGTATCTCATTGTGGTTTTAATTTGCATTTCCCTGATGATTAGTGGTGTCGAGCATTTTTTCATATGCATTTGCCTGTTCATGTCTTTTGCCCACTTTTTAGTAGTGTTGGTTTTTCTTCTTGCTAAGTTGTTTGAGTTCCTTGTAGATGCTGGATATTAGTCCTTTGTTGCATGTACAGTTTGTGAATATTTTCTCCCATTCTGTAGGTTGTCTGTTCACTCTGTTGGTTGTTTCTTTACTGTGCAGAAACTTTATATTAATAGTTTAATTAAGTCTCATTTATTTATTTTTGGGTTTTGTTGTATTTGCTTTTGGGGTCTTAGTCATAAATTCTTTGCCTAGACCAATGTCCAGTTTTTTGTAAGTTTTCTTCTAAAATTTTTATGGTGCTAGGTCTTACATTTAAGTCTTTAATCCATCTTGAGTTAATGTTTGTATGTGATGAGAGATATAGATCCAGTTTCATTCTTCTACCTGTGGCACTCCTATTTTCCCAGCACCATTTATTAAATGGGGCATCCTTTCCCCAGTGTATATTTTAGTCTGCTTTGTCAAAGATCAGTTGGTTTTATTTCTGGGTTCTCTATTCTATTCCATTGGTCTATGTGTCTACTTTTATACAAGTACTATGCTGTTTTGATTACTATAGCCTGGTAGTAAAATTTGAAGTTGGGTAATGTGATACCTTCACATTTGTTATTTTTGCTCAGGATTGTATTGACTATTCGGGTTCTTTTTTGATTCCATATGAAATATAGGATTATTTTTTCTACTTCTGTGAAAAATGACATTGGTATTTTTATGGGAATTGCATTGAACTCTAAATTGCTTTGAGCAGAATAGACATTTTAACAATATTGATTCTTCCAATCCATGAGCATGGGATGTTTTTCCATTTGTTTGAGTCATCAGTGATTTCTTTTGTCAGTGTTTTATAGTTCTCCCTGTAGAGATCTTTCACCTCCTTGGTTAAGTATATTCCTAGTTATTTTATTTATTTGTTTATTTTGCAGTGATTGTAAATGATACTGAGTTCTTAATTTGAGTCTCACCTTGGCTGTTATTAGTATATAGAAATGCTACTGATTCATGTACATTAATCTTGTAACCTGAGACTCTATTTAATTTATTTATCAAATTGTATTTTTTTTTGGTATCAATTTCATTCATTTGAGCACTGATATTTGTTATTTCTTGTCTTCTGCTAGCTCTGGGTTTGCTTTGTTCTTTTTTTTTCTAGTTCCATGAGATGTGATATTAGGTTGTTAATTTATGATCTTTCTGTCTTTTTGATGTAGACATTTAGTGCTATGAACTTCCCTCTTAGCACTGCTTTTTCTGTATCCCAGAGATTTTGGTAGCCTGTGTTACCATTGTTATTGAATCAAAAATTTTTTTATTACCATGTTGATTTTCTAGCTACTCTTGATGGTTTGTTATGAATACAGTATTTCCTGAATTATTTATGAGCACATATATACACATTATTCAGATTTTTTTATTTTATAAAATGAAATCATACTAGGCATGCTGCTCTGCAACTTGTTTACTTCTCCCCTACATATTCCAGACTTACTTCCATGTCAATATATACAAATCTACCTCCTTCTTTCTGTTGGCTGAATAGTATTCCACAGTATGGATGTTCAATAAAGTTTTTAACTCTATGTATTGTTAGACATCTAGATTGTCAAATTTTAACTGTTACAAATATTATAAATATTCAGCAATAAGCTTTCCTTATTTGTATATTTTTGTAAATCTCTGCAAATATTTTAGTGGACTGGGTTCTTAGAAATGACCTTGCTCAATCAGAGTACATGTATATTTAAAATTTTGTACATAGGGCCAATTTGCCCCCCAAAAAGTTGGTATCAATTTACCTTCTCACAAACACAGACAACGTGAGTGCTTATTTCACCACATCTTTGTGGTGGGACCTTCTTATTTGCCTCTCCACATTGATAAAGTTGATCTATTCTCAATCATTGACTCACTATAATTGCCTTTATTTTGACTGACTTGCAGTTTAAATGTTACTGGTGCTGTGCATGGCCAAGTCTTACATGGTCAGTTAATGAAGTTTCCATAAACTTTTTGTTCTTTTAACATTTTGGTACTTTTCTTTCAGGTCTAGAAGTCTCTTTTGTTTTGGTTTGGGTTTGGTTTGGGTTTTGGTTTCAGTTTTTGTAGCAACAAGCAAAGACATTTATCAAACTTGATCACGAATGACTTTATTTCAAGACGTAAGTCCTACCATAAATCATTTGTGGATTCTCTAGACCATACCATTGGTTGGAGGACAACATATAATCCATGAAAAACACCTTCATTATCTTTTACTACTGTCTATTTCAGCACCAAACTTCCGCAATACAATAGCATGGCTGTCGGTAACATGTATTGATTTTTCAGTTATTTAACTCTCTTGGGCTACAGTTTTGGCAGGGCCATAATAATACTCTCCAGACTTTTTTTTTTTTTTTTTGAGACAGAGTCTCACTCTCTTGCCTGGAGCGAGTGCCGTGGCGTCAGCCTAGCTCACAGCAACCTCAAACTCCTGGACTCAAGCAATTCTACTATCTCAGCCTCCCAAGTAGCTGGGACTACAGGCATGTGCCACCGTGCCCGGCTAATTTTTTTTTTTCTATATATATTTTTAGCTGTCCAATTAATTTCTTTCTATTTTTGGTAGAGATGGGGTCTCGCTCTTGCTCAGGCTGGTCCAGACTTTTTTATTACACGTTTAAAGGTATGTATTTCTCAACTTTCTTGGCTACTTAAAATTTCAGTGCTGGAATTCTAAATCCAGGTCTTTCTGAATCTATACCAATACATGTGACAACAGCCACCAGGTGAGTTTTAGAAAGCTAAATCCTAAGTTCTAAAGAAAATTATAAATTTTTTATATCACCTTCTTTTTAGTTTATAAAACAATCTGCTGTGACTTAAATAAAGGATATTACATAATTGCTTTTGTTCTTGTTCTTGTTCAGTGCCTATGTGAGTTAGGTAGTGGTTAATTTGGGGAGGAGTGAGCAGCCTGTTGGAGATTATGCTCCTAGGCTGAATTCTCCTAGTCTGAGTGTCTGTTTCAGCATGAAGGGAAAAGGTCTAGCTTGTTCTGTTCCTCACCAGAAAAGATTTCCAGGCTCAGCTAGCAAGAAATCAGCCATCTTATAAGATCAGGATCCACTGTACTCTGAAGAGCCTAGGTAAAGTAACCAACCACTGTGGTTTGCCTGGGTGGAACTGTCCTGGTTTTAATGCTGAAAGCTTTGCATCCCAGGAAATCCCTTAGGCCTGTACAAACCCAGAGGGATGGTCACCCTAGCAGTGCAAACAGACTCAGTGACATCTATTACTTTGTCATTTTGTAGCAATGACAAAATGGTTATAAAAAATTGTGGCATGTTTTAATATTTACATTTTTTAAAATAACCTATTTATAACACCTCAAACATATAATTCATTATATTTGTGCTATTTATTTTAAAAACTCAGAATTTTTAACAGTATTAATTTACACATAGCAGTCCACTAATGGAGTAAGTTAAAAATTGTTAAGTGGGGCCGGGCGCAGTGGCTCACGCCTGTAATCCTGGCTCTCTGGGAGGCTGAGGCGGGCAGATTGTTTGAGCTCAGGAGTTCGAAACCAGCCTGAGCAAGAGCGAGACCCCATCTCTACTAAAAATAGAAAGAAATTAATTGGACAACTGAAAATATATATAGAAAAAATTAACCGGGCAGGGTGGTGCATGCCCGTAGTCCCAGCTATTTGGGAGGCTGAGGCAGTAGGATTGCTTGAGCCCAGGAGTCTGAGGTTGCTGTGAGCTAGGCTGATGCCACGGCACTCACTCTAGCCCAGGCAAAAAGAGCGAGACTCTGTCTAAAAAAAAAAAAAAAAAGAAAAGAAAAGAAAATGATGGCTCAAATAACAAACAAAGTTAAATTCTCTTGCACCTCAGAATCCAGAAGGAGGTTGATGGCCCCACACAGGTAGGTGACTCTACTGCACAAGGTTATCCAGGGACCCAGCTTTCTATGTCATTGCTCCCCCCTCTCCTGAGGATGTCTTCAACCACATGCCCAAGCTGGCTCACCGCCATGTCCTTATTCCAGCCATCAAGAAGGGGGAAAGAGATTCCGGAAGTTCCTTTCTGAGATAGCGTGCAGGTCATGTGGTCTTTGTGAGAGTCCACCATGGTGTACCGTGGCCAGGGCCGGAAACTGCAGAAGGCAATGGTGCAGCCCATCAAACTCATCTTCAGATGCTTGCAAAATAGATCCCGGATTCAGATGTGGCTCTCTCAGCAAGTGACTATGCTGATGGAGGGTTGTATCACTGGTTTCGATGAGTTTATGAACCTTGTATTGGATGATGCAGAAGAGATTCATCATAAAACAAAGTCAAGAAAACAACTGGGTGGGATCATGCTAGACGGAGATAATATCACTCTGCTACAGAGTGTCTCCAACTAGACACCGTCAATGAAGTGAAAAATTGTTGAGATGGCAGTACAGTGTTTTTTGTTTTTTTTTTTTTTTTGAGACAGAGTCTCACTGTGTTGCCCGGGCTAGAGTGCTGTGGCATCAGCCTAGCTCACAGCAACCTCAAACTCCTGGGCTCAAGTGATCCTCCTGCCTCAGCCGCCCAAGTAGCTGGGACTACAGGCATGCGCCACCATGCCCGGCTAATTTTTTCTATATATATTTTTAGTTGTCCAATTAATTTCTTTCTATTTTTAGTAGAGACCGAGTCTCACTCTTGCTCAGGCTGGTTTTGAACCCCTGAGCTCAAACAATCCGCCTACCTCGGCCTCCCAGAGTGCTAGGATTATAGGCGTGAGCCACCATGCCCGGCCTCTCAAAAAGCTTTGATAAACTTACTCTGTGCTATAGATTGAAAGAAAATTTATTTTCTTAATTGGTGATGAAGAGACTTGCTAAAAGTTGCCCAGCTTGTAATTAAACTTTGAATCTACTGTTCTTTCCTTCATTTCCTATACTTTGGTATTAGGTAGCTACTTGTATGGCCATACATTATTGAATAATTGGGTATATGTTAAAATGAAAACTAAATTCTGCTTTAAGTAAAATTAATGAAGAGGCAAAAGGTGGAGGTGCCTCTATGAAGCAGGTATGAGAAAAGCTCTTTGAAAATATGATTAAATTTGCTTGCTTTTTTAATTGCAACATCTTTAGATGGTAAAAAAAACATGGAACAAACATCTTTAAAATAGAAGGTATAGGATCTTACAAAGCATATAGCACTTTTGGTCTCCTCCTCCTTTCTTATCTTTTTTATACCAGGAATGATTAAGGAATCTGGATACTTGGAGAGAAAGCAGTGTGAGATATAATTGCCCAATATTTAAGGACGGTTAAACCATGGAATTGACCAGAATAGGGATGCTGTGACCAATTATGCAAGCAGACAGAGACACGGGTTCCTCTACATGCTACATGATACATGCTACATGTAAGCATCTGTAAGCATCTGCCATTGGTCACAGGGAGCCTTCAAAGGGCTTAAGTGATTATGATACTTGAAAACATGTTGGGTTCAAGGATTTATGATCTTCTTTAAAAAGACAGTAAATTCAAGGTTAAATAGAAAGTACATTGGTGCGTGCCTAGATATGAGTAGTTCTTTAAATCTTTCTCCAAATGGTAGTTTCTCTGAAATTTGAGACATAAACACTAGGTAATTTAGTGTTTGGGAAATACTGAAACAGTTTAAATGAGTTTATCACATCTCAACTTTACTACTTACTGGCTGCGTAAGTAACCTTAGGCAAATTAATTAAATTTTTTGTGACTTAATTTTTTCATCTGTAAAATACAATTAACAATGGTTTCTACCTTTTAGGATGACTATTAAATGAGTTCACCTACATCTAGTACTCAGGATAGTTTCTAGCACATAGTAACGCTGTACATGCGTTGGCTGTTATGATGGTGGTGTTCTCCTCCTCCTCCTCTTCCTCATCCTCCTTGTCTTGACCCTTACAGAAGTGGAGCTTTCTCTCAATTCAGCCATTCACTCCATCAAAAGAGCCAGTCTTCCAGACCAGTATTTTACAACCCACGATGTTACAACCAACTCAGGGCCAATCAGGATGCCACCAGCTCTGTGCCTGTTATTCCCAGCCAATCTCTTGGAAGCAGATCTTGAAATTCCACCTCAGTTCAGTCATGGTAATTGTTTTTCTCTGGTCCTTCCCGACATGATTTATTACTAGAAGCACCAGTGTGACCCTCTCAGAACATTTTTTATCTGTTATGAGTTTTCTGAGAAGTGGATTTTTAATACACCATTATCACAACAGCATTATTATCACTACTCCATGGTGTATTCATTCAACCATGTCTGTGGCCCTCTAGTTTATATATAGTGTTGTGATAGAAAGTGTGGGGAATACGAAGAGAGCAAAAAAGAAAAAAAATTATAACTTAGTTGGGAAGATACAACAAATGCAAATGAAAGGTTAAATAGCATTAAGAAAATATCAGTAAAGAGCCGAGGGAGGTTAGAGTAAGGAAACAGAATGCCTGCAAGTCTTGCCTGGCAGACTCCATAGAAATGTAGAAGGCAGAATCTCAATATGCAGAAAGGAAGGGTGCAGGCCGAATGATAGAGGAAAAATATTTGTGGTGTGTTCAAAGAAATCAGGAGCAACCTAGTTTTAATGGAAAACAAGAGTTGCTGCTGAGAACTAATGGAATAGCAAGTTGGTAAGCTAGCAAGATAGACAATTATGTGGAAAGAATGAAATTTGTGTTAACTTTTGAGACTTAATGTCTACAGGACATTAAATTAACACATTTATTAAGCATTGACTATACCAGCTAAATCTCAACAGGAAGCTAACTCACTTGGAGAACATCAAGGATCTGGCTGCATGCACGTATCAGAGCTGCTAGACCCAGAAACCCTTGAAAAGAGGCAGGAATTAAGAACTTCTACTTAGGCTTAGACAGACTCAGCTCAGCTTCTTCCATTTGTAGTAGTGGTCAATTTAATTAATTCTCTGAGCTTCAGTTTTCTCATCTGTAAAATGGTGATAATATGAGGATGTGTGAAGATTAAATGAGATGGATATCTTATGTAAGGCTCTTACAAATCAGATAGTGAATTCTTACCTGATGGTTACTGATAATAACAGCAACAGAGTATGTTTCAACCACACAGACCAAGTTCGGTTTTATTTTTTTCCCATATTGAGATGCCATGTAAAATATTAACTAATGTTTCACTTCTTTAAGAAAAATTTGGAAAAACACTCCGATACTTATTTTTAACCTTACTACTGTGAAATGACAGTGCATCTAATTCTGGCTGTGAAATCCAGTAATCCTTTTAAAAGGATTAAATTGTTAACACGCACATTGGGGAGGAACTCAAATCTGGTGTTCCCTGAATTCTTGTTTTGGTTCCGATTAATATATTTAAAATATTTAAGAAGGAGTTGAAACCAAGAGTAGGTATAATTGAAGAGTTCATCAGGAAATTAAATAAGGGTTCTCATTAACCAAGTGTTTTTGTAATAGAGATTTTACTATATACTAGGAGTTTCTACTTGTTCTTTTTCCCCAAATGTGGCATTCGATTTTATTTTTAAATGCTGATATAAATCCGTTCTAGTTTTCTATACAGTGTAATATAGTGAAAAGAATACAGAGTGCACAAAACCGCAAGTTAAATTTTCTCTGTGCCATTTTCTAGCTTGTATGATCGTGAGTAATAATTCAGTATCCTTGAACCTTGCTTTCTATAAGATGGGGATTGCCATAATATTTAACCTACACATTTCACAAAGTATTTAGGATTACATAAAACAGTACATTGGAAAGTCTTTTATAAACTCTTCTCTAAGTGTGGTCCATGGATCCCTGAGAGTTCCAGAGATCCTTTCGGTGGATTCCTGAGATCAAAACTATTCTCATAATACTAAGATGTAATTTGCCCTTTTTGGTGTGTTGACATTTGCACTGATGGTAGAAAACCTATTGTGGGTAAAACTGCTGGAGCCTTAGCCTGAATCAAGTTAGTGGCACCAAACCGTCCTAGAAATCACTGTATCCTTCACCTCCACGTATTACAGTAAAGAAGAATATCCCTGATGAAGCAGTAAGAATTATTAATTTTATTAAAGCTTGACCCTGAGCACATGTGTTTTAATAGTCTGTGCGAAGAAAGGGGAAGTACACAGAAAGCATTTCTGCTACATACGACTGTCTCAAGGAAGAGGACTGGTGAGATTGAGTTAAAAGCCGAACTAGCTGAGTGTTTCACAGAATACAATTTTTTCTTGACAGAACGATAAACAGACAAACTGGTTATTCAGATAGGGGTATTATGCAGACATTTTACGGGAAATAAACAAAGTGAGCTTGTCGTTTTAAAGGAAACGAACAGTGAACAGTTTTAAGCTTTCAAGTGAAAATAAGAAGTTTTAAAAACTTACATCCTCTACCGGGAGCTTGACAGCTTCCTAATACTTGGAGACTTTTCTTATGAGATTGGGTGTGATACTAATGAATGTGATTTTTTTTTTGATACTGAATAGCGAAATGTGTCAACATTTGAAAAGTCTGCATAACTCAGTGAACTGTTATTTTCCAAATGACCAATGCATGATGTTAAAAAATCATGCATGGGTAAAAGAGCCATTCAAAGTGCAGGACAGACCAATGAATTTTAATATAACAGAGTATGAAAAGTTCTTTGATATGGTTTGAATTTAACCATTAAGAAACCACCACTTGTTGAGTTTTGGTATAGTATCAAAGGAGAATAATTGTAATTATCTGAAAAAACTATTTAAATACTTTTCCCTTTTTTAACTATATATCTACATGAGGCTGGATTTTTTTTTTTTTCATATGCTTCCACACAAACAACTTATCACAGCAGATTTAATGGAGAAGCAAATGTGAGAATCCAGGTGTCTTCTATTAAGCCAAACATTAAAGAGATTTGCAAAAATCTTTTCTCACTAATCTTTTTGTTTTGGAGAATGTAGTTATTTTCACAAAAATATTTATGTTAACATGCAATGAATTTATTATTACTTTAAGTGGATCAATAAGAATCTTTTCAAATATTTTTGGTTTTACTTTCTAACATGGTAGAATCTATAGACATAACTCACATAAACAAGCTCTTTGGAATCCTTAATAATTTTTAGCAGTTTAAAATGGTCCTGACATTACAAAGTTTGAGAACCACACTTCTCAAGTACTAAAATTAGATTTGCTTATGATTTTTATGGTTTACCAATGCATGAGATTGCCATCTCGTGACAAAATAGGGAAATGCAGGTATTTTTGAAAAGCTCAGCTCTAAGGCCTTGGCATGATTACTAATGATTATTGTTGGAAATTTATCAAGAGAAGAGAAAGACATAAGTTCAGATTTCCAAGAGATATGACTTAATATATACGTGCTCAAAAATATTAATTTTCAGAAGGCAAGCAAATAAAAAAACCCCAGTTAATTAAATGTTTATTTTAAAAGGCTGACATTGGTTTGGAGCCAATCTTCTATTAAGAACATATTTACTTATTGTGTTCAGTATGTGTATTTCCCAGTATACAGATCCCCTTTGTATGTGATGTTACAGGCTATGGAACATGTATTTACTGTTCAACATACTGATAAATGTTTACGGTGGAATTTTACTTTGATAGTATACAGTAGTCCTCCCTTATCTGCAGGAGATATGTTCCAAGATCCACAGAGGATACCTAAAACCTCGGACAATACCAAACCCTATATGTAATATGTTTTTCTTATACATACATACCTATGATAAAGTTTAATGTATAAATTAGGCACAATAAGAGATTAACAACAGTAAGTGATAAAATAGAATAACTATATCAATATACTGTAATAAAAGTTATATGAATGTGGCCTCTTTCTCTCTCCCCAAATATCTTAGTGTACTCTACTCAACTATTTTCCGACCTTGGTTCACCGTGATAACTGAAACCACATAAAGGAAAATTGTGGATAAAGGGGTACCAGTGTATCACCACCTGTGATTGACGTTAGGTTCAGTCATTGGTTGGTAACACAAACTTTGATGATAATATTCTTCTGAAGGCAAATGTGATCAATTTCTTATGATGTGAAATTTAGGCCCACACTCTGGTGAAGAATTTGCATTTCCTGTCCTTAAATACTATATCCCTGTAGTTCTGTGTGATGTGTCCTGTACAAACATGCAGAGTAAACATTGCTCCTTGCCTTCCACTTTCTCGAGAACTAAAATATACAATGCAAATATGCACAAACATGTAGAAGGACATGCAGACAAATAGAGCCTAAGCCAAGTCATGAGAAGTGCAGCTGCAAGAAACAGGCTCATGAATAATGAGCACTTATGCTATGGAATAGCTTCAGTGTGTCTGTTTTTGCATCGATGAGCTATGTGAAATGGAAGGAACCTCACTTCATTTTCATTCAGCTAGAATGAAGGCCCACTGGCCAGTTTTTTTGAGTCAATTCAGCTGATTGTTTTCAAAATAACCTGTTCTTTTCCAGCAGTTGTGTGCAGGGACAGCTGCGCTCTGATAAAATGACTATGAGCCTATACACTGACTACTGTACTAATTTTCTTCCTATATTCACCATGTGCCCAGCGACCCTGCTGATGAATATTTTAGACATCTGCATGAATAATCAGACTGCCCACAGGAGAGCCACTTGCTTGTTTGTAAGGCTGAAAATGCTGTCGAGATGGTACTGACTCCAGTTCTGTGTACCAATGTGAAAATAATAAATACCTAAGTAAGAGTTCTTAATCTGGCTTGTATTTGAGCCGCCATGGATGCTTTGAAATTGGCTGCCAAATTTTACATGTAGGTGAATATGTGTGTTTGTGTTTTGAGAAAACTCCAGAGCTTTTATCGGACTCTCCAAAGGGACTGTGACCTCATAAAGGCTAAGAACCACTAGATAGATAATGCTTTATAGTTTTGAAAGTCCTTCTCCGTACACTTTTACTTGATCCTCCCAATGATTTTGAGGGAGGCTTGGCAGGCATTATCTCTCTCTCTCTCTCTGTTTTTTAACAGACGAGTGTGCCTCAGAGCTTAAGTGGTTTTGAGTTTCATCCTATAGGCACAGGGAGCCATAGAAGGTTTTAAGTGAGGAAGTGATCTGATCAGATTTAGAGAAATTGCCCTGGTGGTATAGTATAGAGGATGTTTTAGGGAGTGGGAAGCTAGCTAAGATGCCATTTGGAAGATCAGGTGAGAAAAGATGCTCAGGTCTAACTAAGTTTGTGGCAGTCAGATTGGAAAAGAGGGGATAGATTTGCAAAACAATTGAAATCCTTGAGATTTGTTTACCAGTTGGTGTTGGAGGGAGGGGGAAGGTAAAGGGGAAAAAAGGTTTTAAAGATGACTGATCATGTAAATATTAATAGAAGCAGAGGGAAGCAGGAGGATTATAAACTTAGTTTTAGCAGTTTTTATTTTGAAGAACTGATAGGACATCCAGGGAGAAAAGACCAGTAGGTAATTGGAAGTACTAGTCTGGGACTGGCGAAGTGAGGATGACCTTACTAGGGCATTTAGAGTGACAAGTGAAGAGTGCTGGGGATGGGACAGTGAGGATGTCAGCTAGCATTTGGCTGGAATGATGGTCTCAGGGGAAGCCCAGGGAGATCCAAGAGTGGCCAAGGAACGTCAATTTTTTTCCATTCTCTCTATTCCTGAGTTGAGAAGTAAGGGTTAAATATATTTCTTGACTCTCTTTATTTACTATCAGATTATTCTATTTCTACCTCTCACTGACTTTAAATTCATGAAATTTACATAAATCAGTTATGTCACTGTAATCTACCTTCAACTCGGTGGAAACATCAAGCAAAGGATGGTTAAGGGTACTCCCTGCAATCTCTGTAATCTTCGCCATCCTTAGATATGGAAATTGACACTTTATCAAGCACCATTCCACCTTTACATACCTCCCCACTTTACCTCCCTAACAACATTCTGGAGCCTTGGTTGCTTCAAGATGGGCCCCCTTTTTTCTCAGTGATTCAACACGGAATCCTCGGTGAGTAGAACAGCCCTTTTGATGGCTTTACTAATACCCAGATCTCGTGGTTCCTCAAATCTCTCAACTAAAATGACCTTCCTCCTCATTTCACTTTAACTGTGCACACACATGCCATACCTGATAGCTCTGCTCCACTTTCAATATTTCAAACTCTTATTAGTCTCCTCTTTGAAACAGCTTTCCAACTTGGATCTGCCCCATCCTCCCGTGTCTCCTCAACCTGTCTTCTCTTCTGCGGTTCCATCCCTTATTCTATCCTTGTTTTCCAGTGTGGGAAGGGGTGGGGAGAGGGAAGGAGGAGAAGGCTGGCAACTCCCTTCAAGATCCTGCTTCCAGAAATAATCAGATGGTTCAGTAATGATTTCGCTTGCCCTACAGACTTCCTCACAGTATTCTTTGAGAATTTCTAACCCAGGTTTTCCCCTATTGTCTATTTTTTTCCCTCATACTTTTAGGCAGCTGAGCATTGTTAGTAAACCTCACAAAAACTGGGGCCATTGGATCAATACAGGTATGTTGAATAAAGAAATCTATCAGATTCGTCCCCACCCCTCCCAGGGAGAAGGGAACCTTAGAATTGTGTTAAAGGCAGAAACCTCTGGATGTCATTTTAGTTACATTTTACCATCTCTACGTGAGTGAATATTTGTATATGTGTGAACTGATAGAGGTCAGAAATTTGGTACTTTTATATGTTTTTATTAGAAAATCAGCCATTTTTTCCCCCTTATAGGTGTGTAGACTTGGTAAAATCTTAATAAAAATTTTCTGCAGATATTTACTCTTTGTGAGTTAGGAACTGGACTGTGTGAATGCTTTCTTTTCTTCGAAACCGTGAGTGATATTTATTTATTTTATTTTTGTCAGTTGTTTCCATGGTTCATGAATTCTTTATTACTGTAGGAGTCATCAATTGGATGGAGAATCATTGAAATTGTAAGTTTAGGACATTAGTTGGAATAACCTGAACATTGTGCTTACCTTTTGGGCCCTTAATTTAATTTAAAATTAAATGAGTCTTATGATGGCAAGCTTCACAGATCTGCCTGCAGGGCTTTCGGAATGGAAATGTGTGTCTCTGTGTGTGGGAGGCTCTTTTGTTTAGTTGGATAGGCTAGGAAGTCTTTGCCTAAAAACATTCATTGTTTGGGGAGCATAAATAACTGAACATAACGTTAGTGAGAAGTTTCATTTGAGATTGAACCACCGACTTCCAAGAATATCGCAGAGTGAGTGGAAGTGCTGTGAACAATGCCCTCCTATTTCCTTTAAAATACCCATGAAATTGTCTGAAAAAGAAACACATCCCCAGAAGTAACCACAATGAGTGTCAGGCACCGAGCCCATTCTAGTTTCTGGAAGGAATTTTTACATTTTTTCCTGTGGTTAAAACCAGATGGGGTTGTCCCTTCTTCTGCAACCCCCTCTCAACCTGCTTCCTCTCCCCGACTTGCCCATTTTCTGACCCTAGTCATGGAATCCTGCTTTCCTTGTGGTAGCCTGTGTTTCCTTTTGTTCATATCCAGTGCTGCTCCTGGTGTTTAGCTGCGAACCTGCTCCTTCTTTGACTTACTCAGCTTCTTGATGGGACGCAGTGGACGGGGTGGCAGCTGTGCTCATTGAACTGATTCCCGGCTCCAACTCAGGTTCTGGATTGGTCTGTGACCTTAGGTGCTTACAAGTCAAGAGGCAGGATTCGCACCTGCTACCAGTCCTCCTTTGGCTGTGCTATGAACTCCAGGCCATGCATACGTTCAGCCACTAGTGTGGGATTTTGTTTTCTTTCCCATTAGACTGTAAACTCCATGAGGGTGGGGAAGGAAGAGTTGGGGATGGGGATTGATTCCTTCTCATTGAATCCCCAGCACGCACCATAGTGCCTAGCACATGGTAAGCACTGAAGAGATTGTCAAACTCATTAATAAAATTCAATTTTTGGAAAGGATGTTAACCAGTCCTCAAGTGTAGTGAGCACTGGAGACCACGGTCAACAAACAAATCCCAAGGATGTAAAAAAGAAACCAAAGCACAGATTATAGATGAATAATCAAAACAAAATTCTACTACAGCTCCAAAACAAAGAAGTTGTAGAGATCTGTGGCAAAATCTTTCTGAAACAGATTTGCTGTATGAAACAAACTGTTTGGAAAAGCTCTGCTTCGTAAACTTCAGTAAGATACCTGGAGACGTTGCATCTAGTAAATGAGAACTTTAAAAAAAGATATAATGAATGAAAACTATAATGAGTAAAATAAATCTTCATTGTAAATAATATAATAAAAAGCAGAATTTACTTAGAAAGCTCAACCGGTAATAGAAGGTAAACTTTAGGAAAGTGCCTGGAATGCAACAGAAAAGTCTAGAATGACACAGATCCAACCTGGAAATGATAGGGATTATTGTGGAAGACAGAATAAAACAAAGGGATCCACTGTGGTAGTTATTGGAGGGACTTTTTCCAGATCTAAAAGAGACCAGTCTTGGGTGTTAATACACAACACCACATTCCAGGAAGAGATTCTAATTATAAATCAACAATGAAAAATATTCTGATTTTTTTTTTTAAACTGGAAAACTAGTAGGCAGAAAAAGGAAGTATAAAACTACTAAATTATTTGTCTTTCATTTAAAGGAGACTAAAGTGATCTTTTGGGGTTATATTGAGAGTAGATACATAGCATTTGAAAGTTTATTGAAAGTTTTTTATAACTAATAGAAGTTAAAAAAAAAAAAGACGCCTATAAAAATCAATACTGAAAACAGCATCAAATAAAACACCATCATCCCGTCCAGCTACAGTGAAACAGAATAGCTGTACATTCCTTTCCTTTTCTTGCCTTTATATCTCATTAGCACATCCCATAAAATTTATTGACAACTTTCATAGGGACTTTTTAGTCCTTTGAGAGTTTTTTTCCCCAAAAAGAGATTAGGTTTATAAATAAATATATATTATATATATATAACTAATTTGATTCTTTAAAATCGTAACATTCCTTTCAAACAACTATGCAACCTAGGCAGACAACAGAATTTAGCACATAAAATACTGCCTAATCTTTTTGCAAAGGCCTGTGATCCACTTACAATGGCACATGGTAGGTACTAAGGAAATAATTTGTTAAAGGAATGAATGAAGATGTATATATAACTTAACTAGCTATATACTTGGAAAATGTAATTTCATCTACAAACAATAACTTTATAAATAATTACACTGTTTCTCTCCAATTAAATTCACTGTGAAATCTGGACAAAACATCTGTCATGATGTAAGCCATGGAGGAAATGTTGAGATTAGCATGCGGTAATGAACATGGTGGTAAATGCTGGGGAAGGCAGAAATCAGAAGGGACTTAAATAAGTCCTAATTTTTAGGCTCTCATAAGGTTAATTCAGATTGTTCTTCTGCATGTCTTCATATCAGAAAGATTTGGCCAATCTGGTTAAAAAAAAATCAGAGGTCAACAGAAGTGATTAAGCAACTAGAAAAATCAACTCAGAAAGAAGATCTTAGCATATAATTTGAAAAAAGGATTTGAATCTCTCAAAGCCCAGGGAAACAGAAGGATAATTTAGAATGATCTGGAGAGCCGTGGAGCTGATGGCATAAAATTGAGTAGAAAAAATACTTACTGAGTGTAAGACAGTTCTTAATAGAGAGACAAATTAAAGAACCATATAGCATCTCAAGGAAAGTAGTAGAGATGTTTTGATAAAATCTGACATCCCAAAGAAAGACAACAGCTAACATTTATTGAGAATTTACTATGTGTCTGGCATTTTATATGCATCATTTCATTTCATCGCCTCAGTAATCTGCAAAATACATACTTAAATTATCTTCATTTTGCAAATGAGGATGTTGAGGCTTGGTCACGTGAGGCTGGTAGGAGGTAGCACTGTATTTTGAACTCATGTTCCAGAGTTCAGGCCTAATCACTGTACTCACCTGCCTACCAGTCATGAAGCTGGGTATGAATAGGTGTGTTGTGCAGAGATTTGACAGAGTAACCCAGCTGCTTTTCTGTATGCTAAATAGGTGATTCTAACAAGCCATTTTAATTAAGTAAAAAAATAAAATAATCTCTTATGTATTCCAATCAAAAGTGTACTTTTGTTCAGTCTTCTGGATGAATGAATCCTTGCAGAAACAAGATTTGTATGTGAAAAGGCTTTCTTAATGCAGATTTAAAATAAATAGGTATTAAGTTCCTGGACCCAATAGAATAAGAAGCATCCAACAAGTGCCTGCCTCTCAGGAGGTTTTATATGCCAGAAAGTTAGCTGCATAGTAGTGGATTGGGGATTAGAGAGAGACACCCGGGTTGAAAGTCCCATTCTACCTTTCTTATGCTTATTACTTCAAATAAGTCACCTAAATTTTCTGGTAATAACAATACTAGTTACCTCATGGGGAGAGGATTTAATGTGATAGTGTATATGCAAAGATAGCTTGCATATATGCAGATGGATGGTATGTTTGTAAAGAGGGCATGCAGGTAAGGGTATGTGTATAAAAATAGTATATATATTGTTATATGTAAAATGCTTAGCTCAGTGCCTGACACATAATGAATGTTCAGTTAAAAGTAGCTCGCGATATTATTACTTATTATTCAGGAACAATGTTCAAGTAAATACTTTAGAAAGTATAGCCCAGCGATACCATAAGGTGGTAAGTTCTAGGAAAGATTTTAATTTTGTGCAGTCCTCTCAGATTACATATTTAATAGTAAAATTTCACCCTCTGTGTACCCTTTTCACAATTTGGGGATCTACCGAATGCTTTGGTGTTTTTAAGGCAGTCGTTTGTTCACTGAAAACGCAGCTTATGACAAACTCAATGGTTGCCGAGCTCTAATATGTTAGCAGGCAGAAGCATGCTTTTAATATTCATCATCTTTAAGTGCTACCAACTGACATTCAGTATTAAATGTGCAGATATGGGTGCTGAGCAAAACAGAGCTAGGAAGAGGACTGGTTAATTTGTATGCTAGATGGAAATCTTAAATTAGTTTCCAAGATTTTTAAATGGATTTTTAAATGCTGGGCACATAGGAGATTGAGTTCATATTAATATTTATAAGGTTTGAGGAGATATTTAGTGAAATATTTGTATAATTTAATTTTGGTCATAATCAAGTAGGAAACCATAACAAGAAGGACAGTGTACTTTAGTTTGGTGACGGTTTTGTGGCTCGTAGATAGAAATATCCTTCTGGAAAACCTTCGAATGACATATATATGCCTTTCTTTATTGGAACCCAAAAGTCAGATATATATATTTGTATATAAATGTCTTGGGTTGGGTTGTTTTATGTTAGTTTTGTTTAAATTAATTAATTTAGAAATCAGCATTGATAATGATTTTTTTAAAAGCATTTATTGACAGTTCTGCAGAACTCTATAATCTAGCTGCTTTTATATTCTTTATTATACAGAACAGCTCCGTTGGTTCATAGAAAACCTGCTTCCTGTAGTTTTGCTTAGGGCTAATTGAGTTTAATGTAGTTTTGTGTGCAGAAGGTATTGACTTGTGCATAGTATTTAATTTGTGTAAATATGTGTATATGTAATGTTTTGCCCCTCTGAGTTTTATTTTAAATGTAACCCTTGAAACTGGGATAATAGAAATTCTTAGCCTAGGCCTGTTAGCAATTGCAGGTGCCAACGGTTTAAACTGCTGTAGAAATACAATTATGAGCAGCCAAGAGCAAATCTTGTTTTAAGGTCCATGTGTAATGAATGCCTGTTAGTATCATAGAATACAATTAAAAAGAGGTTTACCTCTCCTAAGCCGTGATTGGTTCTTTCTGATGGAAGTGGAGAGTCCCATGAGTAGAATGTGTATTCAGCTCTTGGTGATTTAGACTCCAGTGAGCCTGGTGTACGGCAGGCTTGGATAAATTCAGGGCAGTTATAGTCAAGCAGAGATGGGAAAAGACTGAAAGATTAATGAGGGAGCTTAAAACAAAGCTTCAAAAATGAGAGCAATGCACTGCTTGGTCTTATGTAATTGTGCCGAATGGAAGTCAGTCTTGGCTGCTGCTGTTTAAAAATTTTAGGAGGTTGGCTGGAAATGTTTGTTTGTTATAAAAATTGGATCTAGAGAATGATAGTGAAAACCTGAGACAAAATATCTAAGTCTTGCTTGCCTGTGTATGCCCTCCGAGACACACCCTTCTCTTCATTCGTCCTTTCTCCTTTTATTCCAGTGTGACCAAGCTTCCTGCCTCCCTGCTGCCCACACCCTCCCCCCGCTACTTCTTTTTGGCAAGGACCCTAATTGAGGACAGAGGTCCCAGTCCCGGCTGTCTCCGAGAGATGCACGTCTGGGATGTGCTCCTGGAGGTCACGCTGATGCCCTGTCATTTCGAGGCCTGAAAGATCAGGAGCAAACAGGGGTGTGAGAACCCTCGGAGGCGATAATCCAAGTGATTGTTGGCCACCTATGGCTATTGTGGGCACCAGAAACAGAGTTGTTTCCGGTTGATGGTTTTAAATAGCAGTTTTGTAGCACTTCTTCTACAGACCTTAACTTAACGGATCCCAATGACTTTAAAATGCTATTTTACCTTTGAAAATCCTTTTAATAGATGCTCTGATGAACTTCTATTTACATGATGGACACAGTGAGCTCTGCAGTGAAGCTGGTCACAGTGCTAATGTGAGGCTGGGCACTTAAAGGGGGCGAAAGCAGCTCATAAATAACGTGGCGCAGGTGAATCACTTCTGGAATCCAGAGCTTGCCAATACCGGTGAAGAAGAGCTGCCTTGAAGGAGAAATTGCCAACTCACAAGCAAATTTCTTTAGGGCTTCAAGACACACAACCAGCCTTTTAACTTTGCAGTCTCCGTTTCCTCTTCAAGGAGTTTGGCGCCACCTACAGGAAACAGGAAGCACAATAACCTGCCCAGTCTCTCCGTAGCACCTGGGTTCTTACTGCATTGATCATTCCTCATCTTCAGTTTTTATAAATTCGATCACTTGTTCATCATGTAGTATTTATCTTCTCAGTTATGGAAAGAGGCTAAGCTCTGTGGAAAAAATGGTTCCCTCTGCAGTCCTCACCCTTAATTGCTTTTTAAGGTCTCTGTTTCTGCTGTCAAGCACCTTTCCCATGTGCACGGCAGAAAGAGAGAACAATGAGTTGTGGCCTGGCGGTATATATAGCACGTAAAGGTACTGCTGACTTCTTTACAGTTTTCCTTCTTTGTTTTCTTGTAGAGAGTGTGACATTCAAATCATCATTTTTATTGTTGATGTTGTTTATTAGTTTTTATTTGTCTTATGTGGAGAGAAATGTTAAGAAGTTAAAAAAAAAAAAAACCCCTACACAGCAAAGAAAGTTCAGGATGCATGATGCAATTCAGAGAAGTCTGAAGGAAGCCACGTGATTACTTTTACGGGTACCTCAAGGATGTTGAAGAGATAATGAGGATCAATTATTTTCATTCATCAGTATCTCGTAACTATATCACTGAATTAAGTTCCCCATTGTTTCAGACCAGAGTGATTTGGCTTGAAAGGAGTTAAGAACAACGCAGGGTTTTTCTCTTCACTGTATGAATGACCGTAGCTCTTTCTTTTTGCTCACTGTCTCTAACCCAGACCCTCTCCCGAATTCCTGCTGGGTTCTTTGTATGGTCCTCCTCTCCCCTGCCCTGGAACCCCAACTTACATATCCTAGGCCGAATCCACTGTGGCCCACATTAGATTGGTCCCATTTTTTTTTTCCTGTTTTTATATCTCTTCCCTTAAAAAAGGAACAAAAATCTCCACCACATAACCGATCCTCCTTCAGTATGTTTATGTTTTGTTTTTGGTCTCCTTCTCCATCTCCTCCTTCTTCTGGGCAAAAAACACCATAATTCATCCAGTGTCCTAGGAAATAGCTCCTAGTTATCTTCAACACCTCTGCACTACTGAAGTCCAAATCAGTCCAGTCCTTTTGCTTCACCTCGGTAACATTTCTTGAATCTCCTTGTTCTGGAACTGAATTTGTGCTTTCTTCTTTTTACCAACCATCATTTCATCCTCTTGAATTTTCTGTGACCTCTTCCAAGTCACTTGTCTTCAGAAATTCTTATTAGTTGACTTCCAGTAGATTTGGGAGTTGGGCTCTGGCTAGAAAGACCTATCTAGTCAAGTGAAATTTCACACCACCCTTCCCTCCCACGTTAATTTATGCTATGGAATTTCAAGACTTCTCTGCTTTTAGACATCACGTTAGAGTTTTTATTTAAACATCAAAAGGAACTTTAGAATAAGACAATACATTAGTGGTTTGATGGAAAATGTCTTGCATTGGTGCTAGAAGATTACAGATAGAATATTTCATATATTTCAACCAAATGGTTGCTTAAAAGTTATTCAAAATATTTAGTGCATTTCTCCTCAGGAAATATACACATGACCAATAAGCATGAAAAGATGTTCAGCATCATTAGTCACTAGAGAAGTGGAAATCAAAACCACAGTGAGATACTACTTCACACCCACTAGGATAGTTAAAAAGACAGACAATAATAAGTGTTGACAAGGATGTGAAGAAACTGGAGTTCTCATGCATTGCTGGTGGTAATGTAAAATGGTGCAGCCAATTTGGAAATAGCTTGGCAGTTCCTCAAATTGTCAAGTGTAGAGTTACTAATATAACCCAGCAATTCCACCCCTACCCAAGAGAATTAAAACATATGTCTATGGAAAAACATGTACGTGAATTTTCATAACTACATTACTCATAATAGCCAAAAAACGGAAACACCACAGTTGTCCGTTAATTGATGAAAGGATACATAACAGGTGGTCTATCCACACACTGGACTGCTAGGCAGCCATAAAAAGAAATGAAATACTGATACATCATTCTGTAACATGAATGAACCTTAAAAACTTTATGCTAAGCGAAAGAACCCCAGAGGCCACATGTTGTGTGATTTCATTTATGTGAAATCTCCAGAAAAGTCAAAGCTATAAAGACAGAAGGTAGTTTAGGGGTTGCCAGGGACTGGGGGAAGGGGAGAACTGAAAGTGTCTGTTAATGGATATGAAGTTTCTTTGGGGGATGAAGGTGATGTTTTGAAGTTAGATGGTGGTGATAGTTGTGCAACTCTGTGTGTACACTAGGAACCACTGAATTTTGTACTTTAATTCTGTGAATTCTGTGGTATGTGAATTATATCTCCATAAAGCCATTTTATATGTAAAAAATAAGGCTATGTATAGTGAGGTCATTGGTAGCTGTATACAATTGAGTCTGCCTCTGATTCATCTTTGTATCTTCCAAAATAATAAACCTTGCATATGTAAACCCTTGATAAATGATTGAAGAATGAATGAATGATTGACAAACAAATTCATAAGTAGTTTGATTATAATGTGTGGAAGAGTTTTTTTGGCAAGTGCTACAGGAGCGAGGTAAAGAACAATGGCCAAGAATGGAAACTTCTGTTCACTCAGGCTGACAGTTCAGCTGTCCTATCATTGATCTGATGTCAGTCTGATAGAATTGTGCTATGCTTTGACGTCAGCTACATGGTGTATTTCTTTTTTCTTTTGAGTGATAGGTTGGCAAAATATACTTTAGCAACTGTATGTTATGTGAATGATGCATGATGCCAATGCTCTGTTGTGACCTTTATTTTTATGAGCTGTGAGAATTAAGAACCTACCAGTTTTAGTTTAATTAAGCAGTAAGACACAGCAGATGGTGCGTTTGTGGGTGATGATTGCATTCTGCTGGTTTCCTCAAGCGGCACTCTAACCCTATGGAATGCTTTGCCTAGAGTATCACACCGCTGTTGTAAAATTACTAGGGAGACAGACATGTGGTAATAATGTAGTCAGAAAATCTTAGAGGACAATTTACAACAGGACCTCAATACCCCAGGAAGTTCTAGTAGTTGGCAGCTATTGGAACTAAGATATTAGGAAGAAGAACCATGACATTGTGGTCATAGTAGTTTACCGCCCCTTTTTACTTACCAATATTTGCAAACAAAATATATGAAGATTTTTATTACCCTAGTATTCTTTTGTGTAATCTGGGTCAAACATTAAGAATGCATTGGAATATGATTTGCATGTATTAAGTGCTCAGAGAAGATTCAGTAAATAGAGAAATACTGAATTTATGTCACATTGTTTTATTATGTTTGCTTTTAGTCAAACGGCATGCCTAGAGAGTGTCCTACAATATGCATTTTTTCTCTAAGTAGTATGTGCTTACCACTAGCATATTTACTCCAGAATGTTAAAAACATACATAAGCAGAGAGAATATGGAATTAATTCAGTGCTTCTCACTGATCGTGCAACTCTTCAGGAAGAAAACTAAATTGTTAAGTAGAATTACTTTCTCTTATTGTTAAGGAAAAGACTATCTGTCTAGCTCAGACTCTTTTCCCTGTACTATCTTTGAAAAACTGAACTACTTGAAAGCTGGCATAAAACTTATAATTGCACAATATTTTAGATCCTAAGATAATATGCCTCAATTTTTCTCATTAATGCAATATATGAAATCATCAAAATGAAATACATTCACTTACTGGCTGTAATGTTGTTAAACGTATGAACTATGTGGATTTTTAAATATATAGCAATGGTTGCTTTAGATAGAATAATCCATTTGTCTCTTTGCTGCAAAGGAAGACTAGATTTGGAATTCTAGTTAAATCATGGACTTCAAAAATAATATTTTAACAGGAGAATATAATTTCTCTTTGGAAAAGCCCACATTTTATGTTAAATTTTTCCCATAAATTACATAAAGAAACTCTTTCCTTTGATTTTTAGGGACATTGTCACCACAAAATACATGACTACATCATCCTGCTTGGAGATCTAACTATAATTTAGTTAAATGAAGCATTCCTTTTCTGCATTCCCACCAACTCCAGAATACTCAAGCATTGAAAATAAAAGTGAAGGTGTAATCACTAATTTTGCAGTTCTTCTTATAGGAATAAAAGATTATTAATCTTTCAGTTAACACTCACCAGTCTATAATATAGTACAGTGAAATATCTATAAACCTTTACCTGCATAGGAAATCCAAAATAATAACTGATTTAGCCTATAAACTATTAAAAATTTTGACAGGAGAAATTACAAATTATATTTATATGGAAACAAATTTTACTGCAAAATCATTGGTATCTCATTTCTTTACAGAACTAGATCTTCATCTAATTAAAACTTAGAAAAGAAGAAACTAGATTATTTCCCATTTAATCAGTATAGGTAATTTACCAATTCTTTTATATTTCTGTTTAATATAAATATACTACTAGACCCCAAAAGGAGGCCTCAATAGGAAGATAAAATTATACCTGATAATTTTAGAGTCATGGAGATTATTTACTTTAGTTCTCTAAAATAGGTATTATGTTAATTCTCCATCATAGATATTTTGCATTATTTTTGTATTAGAAAAGGTAACAAAATCTG
Source organism: Avahi laniger (assembly GCA_963575035.1). Lineage (NCBI taxonomy): Eukaryota > Metazoa > Chordata > Mammalia > Primates > Indriidae > Avahi > Avahi laniger. The sequence goes on from CAUYSK010081015.1 coordinate 31,385, forward strand.
TCAAGATGTGCATAAACTAATAATTGACAATCCACACCTGTGGCCTCAATCGCTGTCCTAAACAGTCTAGCCCTTTTGTGAAGATCACAGGCTTTAATCAAAGACTCGCCTTTAAATCCTGACTGTGCTACTTACTAGCTTGTGACTGTATCTTTTAGGAATTCCTTTTGACTCTAAAAGAGATTCCCCAAATAGTGGCTTAAACAGTAGGGTATTTTTTTTATTATTATTATTTTTGTTTGTGTTTGTTTGTTTTTCACGTAAAAGAAGTCTGGAGATGGGCAATCCAGGGCCGATGTGGTGCTTCCACACAGTCTTCGGGAATTCTGCTTCCTGTTTTTCTGCTTCCGCATCGTCAGTTGGTGACTTTTATCCTGTAGGTCATCTCATGGTCCACGATGGAGCTTTTGCCAGTGCGGCTGCATCTTAGGCAGCAGGAAAGACAAAGAAGAACTTCTCTGGGCAAAACCAGTTTCGTTTCCAGCCCACACAACACTTCCACTTACAGCTCATGACCTAGATGTGAGGGAGGTAGGAAACGTTATCTTTATCGAGGACAGCTGGAAAAGGTGTTCTCTTACCAAGGACAGAGGGAAGAATGGATGTTTGCTAGGCAACTAGCATTCTCTGCCATGGTGACCTTGGGCAATTTAATCTCATCGAGCCTTGGCTTTTTTAAAAAATGGTTGTAAAAATAGTATCCAATTCAAGATCCTATTGTTTTGTGTATGCAGTGAGTTAATGCATCTAATGCATTATATATTACATGCCTGGCATATCATAAGTAAGCAATAAATGTTATTTATCATTCTTGTATGCTACTTCCTTAATATCTCTAGGTTAGTGTCCTATAGACACTTAAAACTTAAAATGCTCAAGTGTGTTACAGATCCTTGTTGCATTCCCTAGCTTACCACCCACCCATTCTGACAAGCTGGACACCTCAGAACAGTCCTTGAATACATCTTTATTACTGTCTGTACCCAACAGCCACCTGCAAAATTGTTCATGGATTTCTCAAACCTGTCCTTCCATTTCCATTCCCACTGCCTGAATTCAAGCTGTCTTCCTTCCCTTGCCCTCCACAGATCTTCATATAACAGGTCTACCAGATAACATCCAAACTCCTTGGAATAGTATTCACGTCTTCATGTAATCTGACTGCAGTATTAACAGCTTTATCTTGATTCAGCCACACCTTGTGAGTCTCCAAATCACACATTTCTTATACTCTGACTTCACTGAAAACTCACTGTTCTTCAAACAGGACATTGTGACTCTAGTTTCATCTTGAGGGTAAATTTTTATGAATTTTTAAGCTGAAACGTGAGGTAACTAAGCATCGACATATTTCTGCCTATAATTTTGAATATTAGGGTGTGATTTCTGGAAACTCTTGTGATTTTGTTTATGAGGCCAACATATGGATATGTCTACTAGCATTTCTTATCATTGCTGAGTATATAAATATATAAATATGAAAGAACAAAGGGCTTTTAAATAAAAGGAATGGGTGAATGGGAGTTGATGTCTTTCTAATGAATGGGTTAGTAGTTTGTTCAGCAATTCTCCGAGTATGGGTTTCAATCTAGAGACTCATTATTTTTACTTTGCTAGACAATAGCATTAGTTTAGGTATTTAAAGTGAATGTTATGAATGTATTTTGCTTTTACATTAAAAAAGGAAATAGGGCAGGTTAGCTTTAGTTTTATTGGGAGATGTGTGTGTGTGTGTGTGTGTGTGTGCGTGCGTGTGTATGGAGTGTGTAATGGGATGTATAATATAATTTCAAAGCCCTCTGATGCAATATTTTGAAACTAAGTTGGTAGTACAATTAAAACATATCTTTGGTCATAGATTACTTGGCCTTGTGCCATTTTCATAGGCAATGTCCTACTTAAATAGCCTGGATTGGCTGAGAAAAATAATTGCTGCTATGAAATAATTTTGCAATTACCACTGTAATTAAGGGCAGTTTGTTAATGAAAGTGCTTGGTGAATAATGACTGCAGGGCACTCCATCTTGCAGCTTCATGCCAGATGATTGGTTCATGTGGTGGAGGCAGTTAGGGAATTAGTGACACAGCTGTCATGGTTACAGGATGGATGTAAATATCCTTTGCGGTTGATGATGAAGAACAGTCATTAGCCTCCTGCCCGTTGGGAACTGGTCAGAGGAGCAAAAATAAACTTAACACGTGATGATAAAAGCAGTTCCTTATGTCTCCTTTTCTTCGGTCTGAACAATTAACATGCTAATAGAAACTGCAGAGAGCATGTGGATGCGCCCTCTCCACTTCACAGGCATGTTAGTGTGATAAATGTTCCTCCTGGTAGGGCATTGGTTGTTCACAGTTTATATCCACTCTTATTAGCTTATGGGCCAGTTAAAAACTGCTCTTTGGAGACCCACGGGCCCCATTTAAATTTTCCTTGTTCATCTACAGGTGTTGTGTATTCAGTTCGACCCTTTGAAGAGTGCCCATGGATGGATTTTTGCACGCTGTCTGCGTGGCTGCAGGGGCAATTGCAGATCAGTTTTCTGTAGCTGGGCTTACTTGCTGTGTAAAATATATATTTTTATGCAGAAGACCTGGATGCCTATCTGATTCTTACTTTGCAGTTTGAAAAAGTCATTGTTGAAGGTTGAGGAGGCTTTTTCCCCCCTTCTTAAAATAAGACATCCTAGGTGTTTAAGTGTGCTTCATATTTATATTCATTCCACTTCCGTGGTGTTTTGATGTTGTTTTTCATTGTAAATTTGCTTAAGCAATCTTTTGTGGAGTAATTTCGTAACATGCACACACTGTGGTTTTACATTGAGTTGCTCGTGATCTGCAACTCATTAACTTTTGCTGACTGGGAAGTCAGTACATAGCATGTTGCGTTTTCTCTCGCTTTATCTTGCTGTATAGTCAGTTTTAGTCCTCGTAAAAGATGCTAGTAGAACACTTCCTTAAGCATGGTTTCCCTTGCTGTCCGATATGCTAAGTCTTCTCCTCAGGGCCCCAAGGAGAGATTGTTGCAGTTTGTATCATTGCTTTAGAGGCAACCAGATATCCTCACCAAAGGAACGTAACAGTTTTCTGGGTTTTAGCTCAAAATGACTGTTCACGGTAACACTATACATTTTAAGAACGAATTTATTGCTGCACGTGTCCTGATAAGATTCCCTGCATTTGCTTAATGCTACTTTTGGTGCCTGTGTCTCCTCTTGGCTTTAGCAAGAGGAGGTGCCAGATGGAAGAGATCAGAATTCTGCCTCAGAACTGTCACACACTGCAGCCCAAACCTCTGCCTCTTCCTTTTCTCCTCTTTGGCTATTGCAGAGAGAATGAAAAATGCCGGCCAGCTTAGGTGTGAACAGAGCCTTGTTCTGATGTTTAAGTGCTTCCTTTGCTACTGAGTCATTCTCTATCTCAAGATGAACTTTTCTCATTAACCACAGATAAGCTGATGTGGAGGTTTTGCCAGCTAACTTAATCGTGATCAGACATTCTAGAATACGAGTTAGCTTACTGGCCTCAAATGGTAAGGGTGAGTCCCTAAAAGCCAAATAACTTGAAAAACCTCACATACTGAGCATTATATGTATCTATGTATATCATATAGATATCAATATTATATGTCATCATATATACACACACACATATCTTAGTCCAATAAATGACCACTTCCAGTTGGAAAATAGGGTTTGTTCGCAGGCATGGTCATGGCTGGCAAAATTATTTGGGTTCTGGTGGGATATGACTTTTGATGGATTCTTCACAGAAGCCTTGGTATGGCTTCACATTAAATCAACGTTAGAAGCAAGTAGAGAGAAGCAAGCTAGAAAACACCCTCCCAGTTGCGTGAAAATTGCACTGTATTATCATTTATTCTGTTTTTAGCAAAAGTATGGGCTTTTGTGGTAGGTCAACATAACTAAAATAGGAAAGAAAAAAACAATTATGTTTTTAATTGATGTTGCTCCAGGTACTAGGACTAAGGAAATTTTTTTCCTTTTTCAGGAAAGATGTGACACGGTGCAGTATTTAGAAATTCAGTTTGTGTTCCCATTTTTGTTTTGTTTGGTGGTGTTTTGATTTTGGGGGTTTTTTTTTTTGAGCTAAACATATGAGATTTGTGTTTAATTGAATTTCCAAGGCAACTGTATACAAGCACCCTTCACAAAATATATTTGAAGACACGCTGCAGGTTTTCAGGAGAGGTGGCCATGTAAATTTAACAATCTGCAAGGAGAGGGAGAAAAAACAGTTTCTGAGTTTGGATAAGTAGTTGAGATTCCCAAGTAAAACAGAATCTGTTCTCACACAGTTTCTGGGCTAGTTTAGACAGGAGTTGAGGTCTCATTTTATACATAACTCTTGTTGGATTTCTCTCATTTTTCAGGACAAGTCAAAAACTTTGTTTAGCCTGGGCAACATAGAGAGACCCCATCTCTATAAAAAAAATTAAAATCTCTATTTAAAACATTAAAAATTAGCTGGGCATGGTGGTGTGCACCTGTAAGCTCACCTACTCAGGAGGCTGAGGCAGGAGGATCGCTTGAGCCCATGAGCTCAAGGTCACGGTGAGCTATGATTGTGCCACTGCACTCCAGCCTGGGTGACAGAGCGAGATTCTGTCTCTTAAAAAAAAAAAAAAAAACTTTATAGTTCTTCACAATGAAAATGTATTTTGTCACATCCTCTCATTTTGCCATCCTTTCTATCAAAGCAACGCTAATTACAAAAATTGAACGTAAATTTGTGCTATTTAATAGGTTTGGGTTTAATTTTGCCTCAGTGGGAAGACATTCGATTAAAAGAACCCTTCCCCCCCCCTTTTTCTTTTGGTAGAACAGTTAGTAAAGGCGTAGGAAATTGATTTTAGTGTCACAAAGGACATTTCTGACAGGAATGTACTTTGAAATGATTCAAGGCATCTGTTTCTCTTGCATATGCCCAGCACTGCTGAGAGCTGTACCTAAATTAAACTGTTTAACGTGTCAGCTCTGAATCTGATCACAATTTACAACCCAGTTGCTTAGTTGGAATTTTTAACATTTCATGAACTTCCTCCTCTAATTTACAAAACAGGTTCTCACTCGAAGTGGCCATTTGTTCTAGATGCCAATATGTCATGGTCAAAATTGACTTAGCTTTAGAATATTTGTTTTTGTATGGTCATTTTGCCTATGAAACGAATCATCTTTACAGTTTTTATTTCTCCTGGCAGGGTTTGTGGTGAATACTTGGTGGGTGTTTTTGTTACATTTGTCTTCCGCTGATGCTGTGTCTGTCATACAAGCTGGCTCCAGGAATCCCAGTTTTAAGACTGTCTGAGCACAGGAATTATGTGCACTCTGTTTACTACTATCGCCAGCGTAGTACCTAGGAGGCACTTAAAATAAATCTTTCATAAGTGAATGGGGAATGGACGCTTTCCACGTAATCATAGTACATAGCCTTAGTCATAGGCTCTTGGCTGCGGGCTCACTTGTCTCCTCTGCTCATGTTTCTTAGAAATTATTAAGGCTCACTTGTATTGCTTATAATGAAGCATGTCCTTTGAAGTTGAAGGGCAGAAACAATTATGTTGTGTGTGTGAACTTTTTATATTAATAGAAGAAATGATTTATTGGGGATAGGAAGAAAAAGTGACTATATTGATGCATAATAGGGACCTGAGCTCATTAACTCAATTATTTAGTGATTCCTGACCATTTTCTCTCCCCCAGTGTTCACCCACATACCCTTATTGACCCGTGAGCTCTGAGTAAAGCATCCAAGAAGGGCTTCTACTCACGCCCTTCCCTATGCGTGAGTCTACGACCAACTGAAGTAAGGGTGGCATTTGTACGGGATTAACCTGGGGACTGGTACCCCAGTAGACTCACTTGGTTGACCTTGAAGATGAACTGATTGCTTTTGACTAGTCAATTAAGAACATTATCCACAATGTTGCTATCAACACCTTGCATCTCTCTCAGTAGCTCAGCAGTTCTCTGGGACTGTATTGGGGGGATAGAAAGCTTCGTATTTGCAGTGCCTTGAGTATTTAGAAATTTTGTTTCTTTTACTTGCTAGTCTAGAGCGGGTGTTCCAGATCTGTGGATGACTAGGCTCCACTCCGTTGTCCAGTGACCTAGGCTCATGGCACCTCTGCCACCTTCCACGTGTCACTCCTGTAGTCACTCTGGTCATATCGTTTCAGCCTCCCAGAAGGGGGAAAGAAAAGTAGAGGAGGAGCAGCATGCTCGTTAGGCACCAGGCTGAAAATGGCACACATCGCTTCTGCTCACGGGGGAAAGAACTGAATTATCTGGCCAACCTGGCTACAAGGAAGGCTGGGAAGTGCAGAGTAGCAGGCCAGCCTGTGCCAGGTTCCGTGGAAGAAGGGGAAAATGCATTTAGGGGGCAGTTAACAGTCTCTTGGACCTTAGGCTTCTCCTAACCAATTAGCTGTCCAGCAGATTTGTGTGTAAATCAGTTCATCTTAGACTTAAATAATAGCTAATACTACCTCTGCTAATCATTCCCCCCTTAAGTTTCTTTGAGTCCAGGATGATCATAATAATAGGCAGAGCATCTAGCTCACCTTCTTCTGGTTAATGTAGTCCTTAGTACTTTGCACACACATATTTTTATACTTTGAAATTGCAATGTAATCTGTCTGACAAATACTCACTATTGTATAAACATTTGAATCTTGCTTCATTTTCTACTCCTTTTTTTGTCTCTGGGAAGCATGGTAGAATAGGGACATTTTGGTAGATTCGTAATTTCTTCTTCATTTGGGAAGGTATTATTAATATATGTACTCTTGACATGCTAGTCATTATACGGGAAAACCCAGAAGGCATAATCACTGTTGTCTGCAAATATTATTGTATAGTATATACAGATGGTCACTGCCTGATGTAAAATTAGTTTTCCATTCAGAATCTTTGTTTAAAAACAGTTCTTGAGGTGACATGAGAAATTGTTGCCAGTGTTATTGCTTTCTGCTTTTATAGTTTATTTCCTCCAAGGACCTCAAAAATCATCTATAGCATTCTTTCCCCTACTTTGATTAAATTTTAGAAACAATGTCTGATTTCCTACTCACATTGTTTAAAGAAATTATACTCCCAATCATCTCCTGGATGCTTTAGGTGAAATATATCAAGATCTTTGAGACATTTAAACCTGTGGTTAGATTGGCTTTAGTTCCTCTGCTACTTTCTTGTTATGCAGTAAATGTTATTTTTAGGGTAGGATTTAGATGATAGTCATCTAACTTCTTAAGTATTAGCACAACTAGACACTTAATCTTAGTTTTATGCATACACAAATCACTTTGAGTTTTGTTTTATTTTTGGTGAGGTGGGGGACAAGAAATAAATCAGTTGTAGTTTAAGCTCTTTATGTTAAAAGTAGTTTTATTTTAAATACACTCTTCCTTGATATGCCTTGTTGCTCTAGTATTGATACTGAATAAAGTAGGAGTAGATATTTTTTGAAGTGTTTCTCTGAGTATGATTTACTCTAAGCTCACAGCCCCGTGATTTCAGCTATATCGAGGCTACTGTTAATGGCTAAGTACATTCCAGCGGAGTATTCATATAACATCCTACCCTCCAGTAATCAAAACATGAGATGCTTCGGTGTAGACCTACTTTCTAAAGGTGATAGAGAGAAAACACACCTCTCTAGTGGTGATATTAATCTGTTTTCAGTGTCTCATGAATGTGCTTAATGTCTAGGGCATGTTAAATTGAGCTACCTAAAAATAACGTCCCTGAAATTTAAATAAAGTGCCATCGGAGCAAGAAACTAATCATTCTTTTTCTGATAGTTAACCAATTGCCACCTCACCTTGCTCACTTATATAGAGCATCTCGTATCACTGTCACTACCCTGTCACGCCGTTCTCAAACTCTCTGTTTACCTTCCTGTCTTCCGTACCACACTGCGAGCTTCTTACGGGAAGGGAATGTGTTCCGTTCATGGTCACATGGCGTATCTAGTCCATAAATAGTTGATGAACAAATCAAAAGATGAATAAATATATTAAGTAGGAAAGTCTTATCCTTCTGCCAATAGGTGAAAACTAATCTGAAGACATCCCCTCAGAGTTTGGGCAGGCTGGTATTTATGTTTTCTGTGTGTGAGAAATCTTTTTGTCGCCCGCCTCTGCCCATCTGGTTACTTGACCTTAGTTTTCTTAAAAATCAAGAAAATGTATACACCATGTATTATTGGTTTAACATGATAAAACCGTTGTTTCGTTCACCTAGTTGTAACAACAGAAGCTTTTCATGAGGAAAGTGGGGAATTTCTTCACCTGAGGTGTGTCCGATCTAGCGACAAGCTCCTTGCCTGCTCTAAGCCCGTTTACCCATCTGTGAAACTGGGGTAACAATGGGACTTAGCTCACTGGGGCTGTTGGAAGGCCTGAACAAGACACAGTTGACCCTTTAACAACATGGGTTTGAATTGCACCGGTCCACTTATACGTGGATTTTTTTCAACCAAATTTGGATGGAAAATACAGTATTCATGGAATGCAAAACCCGCGTGTACAGAGAGCTGATTTTTCTGTCTTTGGGTTCCATAGGGCCAACTGCAGGACTTTAGTATGCGCAGATTTTGGTATGTACGTGGGTCCTGGAACCGGTCCTCCAAGTATACGAAGGGGCAGTTATACGTTGTGTAGTGCTTAGCCCAATGCCTCACACCATAGCAAGTTCCCAACAAATGTTAGTTATGAAAATAATGATGATTATAAGTTTGTTCTTTGCCTTCCTTGATTGAATCTTTAAAATTTCTATTACTTATTTGTTGGTGTTATTTTACTTCATTACACTCTTAAAGAGAACTGTTTCCACAGAAATCATCAAATAATATTTTTCATCACCTTCGATAGAACTCAGGGGAAGTTAGATATAGTTCTGCGCAGTTATGGAAAATAAGAAGTAATAAGATCATCTTTCTCCCGGCTTTGGAGGGATGTCATATCCTGAAGTTGTTGAGCTATGTAGAGTGACACTTGTTTGTTTTTCCGGCATGTACTGCGTGTAACAAATAGAATCTCTTGGTATCAGATGGTTCTGAAAGCTTTGCTCTGAGCACGGTGAAATGATAAAATGCCACAGACTTTTATGTCACCTACAAATATTGCTCTTCTTTTTCCTTTATTTTAAAGTGAGTATTTCTAGGTCAGACACTGAAATGTACTTAAGAATTTTCCCCCTCACCCTTTATTGAAGCAGGTATTTATTTTCTGTTCTTTCTAGGATCTAGTGATAAGGTACAATAACACCTCACATATGTGGAAGTCATGTATCAGATAACTTCAGCTATCTGGAACTTAGCTGCTGCTCAGGAGTAAACCAGAAACGCCTCTTGGGCTATACCACAGTCTTTGCATTGATGCCTATGCATGTTACTCAAAGAAAAGCCCCAGGATTTCAGTGAGACCAAATCTTTCTTAATTTTACAGTCCTGTAGAACTTGTACAAAATCTTACCTATCTTAGTTATCTTTTCTCCACCCACCACACACTGGAGCTAGAAAATTTGAGATTCGAGAAGTACAGAATTGGGGGAGGGGGTGCTGCTAGATACAAGTAGCCTCAAGTAGCGTGAAAAATCCATCGACAAATTGTTTTTTTATTTTACTCTGTTTAAGAGGACAAGTATTGTATAAACTTATAGAATATTTCATCAATGTATTAATAATTTAATTAAAAGCTGTGACTCTGTGGTAACCTTCATAATGATCCCAGATAAATTGGAAATTTCTCTTTCCTCTGGTATTTTCAGCTAGCTATGAAGTTTCTTGGGCATAATCTTGGCTTTTTATTTTTTAATACATTTCCCTTTTTTTTTGACTTTTCCTATTGTGCATATATGATTCTTTTATACCTTATTTTTTCCCCTTGAAGGAAATAAAATAAACATTTAGGTAGTAGAGAAACTTAAGATGTCTTGAATATTAAATTTATCAAAGTTTATGTTTTTAGGTTTTAGGATCCCATCCTGCATTAACCCCCCATCCCAAATATTACAACAACAGCAAACTGTATCAGCATCTACTTCCCTTCCACGACTAGATTTATAGGCATGAGGCTGGGGATTATTCTCCAGAGTATCATTAGAATTGAACACCATCTATGCACATAATTCTTGTAGCAACAATCATTTGAGATGGATATTGTTTTATCCTCACAGGCGAGGATGTGGAGGTTCACAGAGATCGTGTGGCTTGTCCCAAGTCACACTGCCAGAGAGCAGAGCCAGAACTAACATCCCACCGGTCTCACCCCCTTAGTCCATGTTGCTGTCTACACTAGCTGCGGGCTCACTGGTTAGCTTCAAGAGAAGCTTGGTATTGCTGGATTGCCCATTTCAGTTTACGTAAGAACTGAGATTCTTGTTTCCTAATTAACAAAAAGTGGGACAAAAAAAAGGACTGATTGAAATCCTTTATTAAACTTCTTTGACGGATTGAATTGGCATAACTGCCTAGCCCAAAGAAAATGAACTATTTTTAAAGCACTAATATTTTATGATACCTTCTTTCCCCCATTCACCTACTCTTTTATCTTCTTTTTACTTTGACAGAATTCTTGGGTTGTATATTAAAAACCCCATGGGTTAAAGCTAATCTTGCATGTTTAAAATCATGCATTGACAATCTTTCTTTTTGTTTTCCTTTTTTAAACTTTTTAAGTGTTGACAGCTTTAAAAGAAATGGCATGTTCCTTTAACCCCAAGAACATTTTATTTGAATTTAGTCACTGGTTTAGAGAAATAATAAACAGAACTTTCACTTAAATGTTGCTATATCTTAGAAGAATGAATGGGTAGTGATATGATTTATAGCTGGTATAAGAATAAAGAAGATAAAAGAAAATTGAAACCTAAAATTATTGGTTTCAGCAGAGCATTCTGATTTAATTCTAAATTGTGAATACAGTTTATGCCTTACTTTAATGTTTCTTGCCAGGTTGTGGAAGAATATCTCTACCTTTTGTGTAACGTGTAGCATAATTGAATGCTCATTGCCTATACAGATAATTTAAAGTTGAGAGGCAAATCATCATCCATATGTATATCTAGCACAGTGCTTCAATAAATATTTGTTGATTGAATAAAAGAATGAATTAATTAATTTATTCCATTCAAAAAGTAAAAAGGTGATGTGTTAACATTTATACTATATATATCAGGAATAGTGCATACACTACGAAAAAGTTTTTGGTACCATTGATACCTACGTCTTGCTACAAGAAAACCAAAATGTGAAAAATGGAATAGATCACTTTGTGAAAGAGTCACTTTAAAACTACTATGTTCCATCGAGTCCCCATGGGTCAGCTATGCACTAAATTGAAATTATCCTGCATGGTCTTCTTTTAAATGGTTTCTAGTACATTTAATGAGTTAAAAGAGACAGTATTAAGAGTGGTTACAATTTCTGTATATGAAGAATCTGCTGCTATCTGTGACTTAACTCCTCTTATGTCTGAACTTCAACCATGGGTTTTTCAAAAATTATTTCTAGACAACAACACTGGATTTCTTTAACTGATAATAGAATGTTTTGCTCCAGAGTATTAAAAATACCTGTTGTATGTTTGAAACTTTCACCTATTGAGGACAAAAACCTCTCGTAGGTCAAAACAAAACAAAAAAAAACACCCACATCTTTGTGTCTTTTACAGCTGTGATCCCCAGCCCCCAGGCCTCTGACTGGTACCATCTGCGGTGAGCAAAGCTTCATCTGTATTTACAGCTGTTCCCCATTGCTCGCATCACCGCATGAGCTCCGCCTCTTGTCAGATCAGCAGCATTAGATTTTCACAGGAGCACTAACCCTACTGTAAACTGCACATATGAGAAATCTAGGTTGCGCTCTCCTTGTGAGAATCTAATGCCTGATGATCTGAGGGGAGCAGAGGTGGTGATGCTAGCACTGGGGAGCAGCTGCAAATACAGATTATCATTAGCAGAGCGGTTTGACTGCACGATAAATGTAATGCGTTTGAATCATCCTGAAACCATCTCCTGCCTCCAGGTCCATGGAAAAATTGTCTGCCATGAAACTGATGCCTGGTGACAAAGATGTTAGGGACTGCCGTTTTACAGGACTCATTTTTATTGGTCACATAGACTTATATCAATGTGGCTGCCATTGAGCATAATCTTCTTTCTACTTCTCTTTATGAATTTTTTTTTGAGTATTATTTGAAGAATCTCAGAGGTAGCTGATCTTTATTCTTTAGAGTAATTTTGTTTATTTGGAACCAGCCCAATGTCATTTGGAATCATGTTGTTAAGGTAGACACTGCAGTTGTGGATTTAGGGATAAAAAAAAAAGGAAGCCTCATCGTAGCTATAAAACACTAGGACACAGGCGTGACACATTGACTACCACGGGCAGGAAGGGAGTAAGGAGTAGTTCAGAATATACAGGGGCAGTGCCAGCATTGCTTGAATGAGCATATGGCCCTCCAAGCAACTACTGTGAAGGATAATACTCTTTTAAAATTTTTAATCTATAAATTCCAGTGATTTTTCTTCAATGTTTTGACTTCATTAAAATCTCACCTTATGTAGACGTAAAAGACTGATGTGCAACGATAGGGCAGGAAGAACCTGGATACTTAGGACTTGATCCTGAAGAGCTGAAGCAAAACGTAAGGATCACTGTCAACCTTGGCATCAGATGATGTTAGTAATGGGGCCTTGGTGTATTTTTTTTTTCTAGCTTAAATAGTTGAAAATCCATTTTAAAATGTTCTTCTGACTTTTTAGTTTTATGCTTATATTTTTTGTCTTCTTTTCTCATTGGAAACAGGGTAGCTGTATTTTTGGTGTTCTTACTAATGAAAGATAGGGCCCTTTGAGGAACACATTTTCTAATTTGCAAAATCTGGCTCCGTGGGACATTTTACCTGTTCAAGTTACTTTTTGCAAAGGAAAATTATGTTGTTAAAAAATTATTTAGGCTCTTATTATCATGAATGCTTACTTCTGCTTGAAGTTTTTATCAAGTATGGCCAAAAAATACTTTTAATGGATTGGGAGCATAACCATAACAAATATTAATATCTCTGCAATGTGGGAAATTAAGTTGGCCCTCAAGTATGGGAATGCAGCTCAGTAGAAATGAAAGTGTTTAAATATATGTTATAAATATATATTTGATTGTCCTGAAATACTCATCTATTTTAATGCAACAGCATAGTGCCAGCTCTTTCTTTGACATTCTGACTGTGCGTCACTCACTCATTCACTCACTGCCTCATTTGCTCGCTCAATCGATCCTTGTTGCTACCCTACATGAAATATTGATGGACAACTTAAATACTTCTCATTTTGAAAAGTGAAGCATGGGTAATTAAGCAATGCATTCATAAACTGGACATCAGGTTTGTACTGAAGCCCAATAATGAATAAAAAGTGCATTAACCAAATTAAAACTCTTCTATATCTATGTTTTTGGCTATTGACATGTCTTTGTGAATTTCATTCCCGTATAGTGGAGTCGCGTTCATCAAAGAGCTTCCCAGAAATTCCTCTCGTGTTAAATCTTTGGTTAACTTCTAAATTGGTTAGGGGAGATAATTCTGTGACAGTTCATCTTGTTCACTAATTTAATAGTAATCCTAGATAATCCTAGTTCTCAGTGACCCAGAAATCCAGAACATACATAGCAAGGTCTTTCTCTCATACTGTATTCAGTATACAAATAAATGTTATCTCAGATTCTGTTCTGTGTCAATGACTATGGAAATCTTTAAAATTATGTACCGCTAAATATACGTGGATGAGCGTTAATCTTAATAGGTGATGTACAGTCTAAACGATGGCAATATGTTCTAAGAAACACATTGTTAGGCAATTTCATCATTGTGCAAACATCGTGGAGTGCACTTACACACCTAGGCTATATGGTATAGCCTATTCCTCCTGGGCTACAAACCTGTACAACATGGTACCATACTGAATACCCTAGGCAATTGTAACACAATGGTATGTATTTGTGTATCAAAATATATCCAGACATAGAAAAGGTACAGTAAAAATATGATGTGATAATCTTATGGGACCACTGTCATACATACAGTCTGTCATTGATAAGAACATCATTATGTAGCACGTGACTATGTGTATGTGTGCATTTCTCTCACAAATATACTTTAATTAAAATTTTGAGGTTAAATAATGCTGATTGCTGAAAGTGGTTTGATGCATAGTAAACTGTGTAGGAATTGCGTATAATCAAAATTAGATCTTCCGCTGCCTGAAAGTTTACATTGCATGTTCTTTTATTACAGTTCTAGCAGAGTTACACTTCTGATATGAATGACCAGCCAGTCTGTTCCCAGCTCTAACATCAGTCTCTAATAAAGCATTGAGAGCCCCCTTGCTGCTTCACCACTTTGCATGCTTTAGAATTGGACTCCTGCCCATCCAAAAAAATCTGAAGTCAAGATGCCAATTCCCTATTAGCTGCAGAAAACACAAAAGGGAGGGAGCTAGTGGTGATAGAAGGAACCAGATTTTAACAGAACTTTAAAGAATCCCTCTTCCATTATGGACAGCCAATGCTCTATTTATCCTTCTTCTCATTGTACTGTGACTCTCCAAGCTAGAGAGGAGAGAAAAGATTGAAAATCAAAGTGCATATAGGAAGCAGAGATCAAAAGGACAAAAAAGCAGAAAAACTTGACTAGAGGAAGCAGAGGACTGAAAACACAAAAAGGAGAAGAATTTCAAAGACAGAATTGGATAGATACATATTGCAACCAGTGAGAGAGGAACGTTCTTTCTGACAATGCAAAGTGGGTTGAGGTCTGTGTACACAATCAGACACTTGTCTGAGCTGGAAGGTGCCCATAAGCGGGAGTCCAGATAATCTTCTGGCCTTCTGGGCGTTGCATGGCAGGTGAGGCTAGAAGGTAATTTTTTTCTATCTCGACATCATCTGCATTAAGCACTTGTCAAGCAGTGACTTGAGGGCTCTGGGTGATTGGGATTTTAGTGTATTTCTCAGAAGTCAGTTTCCTCACTTAGTCGAATGAGTTCCCATTTCACCATTGGTCTCCTGTCCAGGTTTCTGTTTCTTGCATGGTTGAGACAGTCTCTGCAGTCTTGGATTACAGTGCCGACTAAGATGCGTAGTCATCCTTTACTCTTCATCTCTGTCAGAGACGGACAGTTGATAGGTTTTTTTCATTGCTTACGTAATTATTGTGTATAGCTATAAGCACAAAAGCAGAAATCTCATATTACTGGGTTAACTTAAGTACTCCAAAAATAAGGGAAAAAACTGACCGTTTGAGAAAAGGAACTTAATAGAATGAAGCTTGTCATTTGTTTTCTTTTTTTTATTTGAGATACAAATTTAAACATATTTGTTATCCATTCTATTAATATTTGTACATGTACGTAACAGGGTTTTATCTTAGGCAGTTTTAATTCTTTGTATGCCGGCATACCTGTTTGATGTATAATATCCAATCAGATTATTTCTTTGATAGTTCTGAGATGAAATACATAGGTAGTAAACGTGTCCCTCTTAGCACAATGTCTCTATTTAAGTTTTCTTTGAAGCCAGAAAGTTTGGACATAAGCTGTTTATTATGCCATAGTTACATCTCTTCTTAAAGAAAACCACCATTGAATTAACTTTTGCATAGTGTTTTTCTATCAAAGCATTTGATCCTTGTTTCTGCAAGATAATCCTAAGAACTTTTTATTTTGAGAATAGAAGACCATGATGGATTTAATTCATAATGGGAAGCTGCTGCAAGGAATGTAAATGTAAGCGCTTGATAAGGTAGGATTTCCTAGTTGCTATGGCAACCTTTGGGTCATGAGCCTGAGAAAATATAAAGTAAGTCCTGAAGCTGTGAAGATGATTATAAAATTTAACTGTCATTCTTCATTTAGAGTTGATGGCAAACATTATTTACTTAAGTTTATCTCAAGGCAGGCAAAGATCCATTTTTAAAAATCTGACTCAGATCACAAATGAATCCATGTTGCACATGTCTAACATTATAAAGCATATGCAGCGTTTATTATTCTAACCAGACTATTTGTACATAATATCCCTGTAGATTTGGTCACCTTCCTATGGAAGCCAACAGTTTTCATCTCTTGAATTCTTAATGAAAACTGTAGAATGCAGCTGTACACATTGAGTAATTTTTGCAAAAATGTGTGTGTTTTCCATGCCAAAAAGAAGACCTAGGGGATTGTGTAGGAAGGAGGCCTTCGTGCCATCTTTTCAGGTTCGAATATAAATAGTAAACTGTTGAGGGTGGACAAGTGCCAAGATGTTAATACAGTTGTGTATTTTCAAAATGTTTCACAACCTAGAGATTAGAGGTGGGCTAAAATCTCTTTCACTAAGGTCCCCCCTCCCCTCCAGGGCACAGGGGATCGTGGTAAAATTTACTTTTTCTACTGTGGAAGAATAAATTCAGTGGTGTCAGTTTCCTAAATTGAAATATGATGTTTACCTGTGCACTGTGACAAAGTACCAGTTTTTCTTGCTTTATCTTTTACAGAAGGCTGTTAGTTTGCACTAATGACCTATGAGACCCATTGCAAATTACCCAATCTTGCAAATTAGTGAGTATGTGAACAAACACTATAAAACTATCAGATACAGCATCAAACAAATGTAGTTTATTGCAGGAAGAAAAATAGACTTGCATATTGAGAGGGAATGTATTTTCGCAACCAGATAAGTGCTTTCCTGTCATCTGCTTGCCCATCGGGGAGCGTCAACACATTATATGGTCTGTGGCAGCCAGTGGCTTACTGGCTCTTCAGCAAAAACATCATTTTTTAAAATGCAGGCATAGAAAATCTCAGTGATTACATGCATACTGGAATCTGGTATCGAATTGTTTCCCCTATCCTTTGCCTCCTTAAAAATTTCCCCTTTCCAACTTTATGTGCTGAACCTTTATACTAGAAAGAACAGGATTTAAGGTTATTAAGAATGGAATATATACTTGACTGGCTTTTTTGTACCCTACCCATTTAAATCTGAACCTGGGGGATTATTCATCGCCTCCCTTTTGGAGGATGAGGTAGAATCCAGCCCACACACCCAGCAGCATACACTCCGCTCATCAAAGCACTTTTCTCAGTTGGTTTGTTTTCATGTCTAGCAGCAGAAATAGCTGCTCTTTTTCTTTCCTTTTTTTCTTCTGGCATCTTGTAATTGCAACTGGTAACGCGTCTTCTTCCTAACCTGAGAGCAGCACAGAGATGGCAACATTCTCCCACTCACACACAGCCTGGCTCCCAGCGGTAACCCAGCGACGTGTTGATATAGCACAACTTTCCTCTCTGTCACTCCTTTCCCCTTCATCAAGACCCTTACCCGGGCCAACCAGTTGCCCCCTTTATTTGTGTCACCTTGGTTACATATATTCTACCTGGCTTGCTAATAACAGTAGCCCCAACAGCAAAAACTACATCAGTAATGAATATTTTCAAATGCTTATTATGTGCTAATCTCTGCGTGTGTGTGTTTACTGAATGCTTTACCCAATATAATTTTATATATCCATATATATTTTTCACTTCATTTTTTAAATTACCAAACAGTAAAATTTTGTTTTTTTCTTTTTGTATACAGTTCTATGAATTTTAACAAATGTATATGCTCTCGAGATGCAGAATAGTTCAGTTACCCCAAAAAACTCCCTATGCTTTGTGATAAGCATTTTGAATACATTGCTATTTAATGCTCACAATGTTATGGAGTAGGTACTAGTATCTCTTTTTCACTGTTCCATATTTATTAATATTTTTTGCTGAGGAAAGTGAGACTTAGAGAAATTGAGTAACTAATAAACAGTGAAGCCCAAATCGCAACCCAGTTCTGTCTAAGTCTAGAACTCAAGCTTTTAGGCACTATTTCATATTACTACCCACAGAAAGTGGTTTGGGGCTATGTTATCAGTAAAGTGCAAAGGTCTGCATGTTAGTTTTATATGATATAAATATAATTCCATCTTGTACAGGATCACAAGATATTTTTATAGGATGCACTCTCAAAAGACTCTGGAAGACCAGGGTTATTTTGTTTTTGTTTCCTTTTGACTTCAGGTAAGACTGGTAAGAGGACTGAATTAAACGTCTTCTTGGGTCAACTGGAAACCATTAATGCTCTTCAAACCAAACTTCCCAATACCTGATTCTCATTACTGTCTTGCCTCTTTGCCTCCTGAACTGTGTCGTACACATAGAAAGGGAGCTGGGCTTTTCCATTTACCATGGTCAGCTCACACTGTCCTATCCTCTCTTTTGAAAAATAAGACCCTTTTCAGTGGCTGTAGGCTCTTCTGTGAGGGTGAATCAGCTTTAAGAATAATAATCAGAATCTTTTATCCATGCTTTCACTCTAATATACTGATGCTCAAATCATCCTAAATATCAATACAGAATTTTGCTTCAGACTAGGGATTCTTCTGCCATCACTCGGTATAAATCCCCTAAAGTGCAAAAGAAACTACAGGCAATGAAGGAAGTGCTAAAGTTCTGTTTGAGAGGAAGGAAAGGCCAAGTACTTTGTTCAGGGAAAGCCTAGTGCTTTACAGGTGGTTAGAGATGCTCACTTCTCCTCAGAACTTTCGCAGTCTGGAGCCCCACCTTAAATTAAACTTGACTAGGATAAATGTGGTTTGTGGTTTTATGTCCAGAGCCTACATGCATGTTTCATAGTTTTAAATAATGTATTCATCTCTTCAGGACAACCGTAAGCGGTGATGATCCTGGCAAAGCTGTGAGGAAAGCAGCCCTACATGTTTTTGTTTTCTTATCGTCTTTCCTTCTCATAGTGTTACTTCTTAATTTTAATGGTAATAGATCTAGGCTGTTAAGATGCATTGCGAATGAGAGAGATGAGCATTCTCTTTGTACAGGTTGAGAAATATTACTCCTGAAAAATTTGTTTCAAGAGTTCTTCAGGACAGAATTTGGATAGTACTTGTTTTGTGATATATATATATATATATATATATATATATATATGTGTGTGTGTGTGTGTATGTGTATATATATATATATATATATACACACATATGCTTACGAAATGAGATATGATAGACATGTAAGATATAAGATAAGATACCTTCTATTGATATGAAAGAAAGAAAGGAGACTAGATATTAATGTGAAATTGTATTTTGGATTCGTAGATCCCTGAATTTGATTCTTCTTAAGGCAGCATCTTAGACCACCCCTCCTGTTAAAAAATACATTCCTGTCTAAAGACAGATGACGGAGTCCATTTTTAAAGCAAGTATGTATTTAAAGCCTAAAACCCAGGAAAAGAATTTCTTCTATTTGTAGCACCATTCATGATGAAGAGGGCAGGAATCATTGCCATAATTTAATTGAGGGAGCCCCTGAAAATTCTCATCTTGCAGTAGATCTCTAGGAATGTTATTCATGATCATCATCAAATAATAGTACTAGGAGTTTTTTGTATCTATTTAGGTTGTTTTTGTTTTTTTTTTTAATGTTTTACCTCCCTATTTGTAGCCTAATTTAGGCTGGATCAACTAAAAAAAAATCTGTTGCATTTGCTTTTTATAATACATTTAGAATACCTAATCTGAAATCACAGTTTTCAATCAGAAAGGAATTTTGGATGCTTTTATGGAAAGATTACTACAAACTAAGTTTGCTTTCCTTCTTTTCTAATTTGAATTCCTTGAATGCACTTTGTTAATGTCTGAACATTGAACCATATAGTGTCTTTCTCCCATTTTTAAACATTGCAAATTCAAGGCAGGGGCCTTTGCTTCTGTCTTCAAATGAATGAGAATACCATTTTAAGGGAAAATGGCGGCTAAAGTGTCAGTGCTCTGTATCACCTCTATCAAAGAGACTGATTACAATGTTGATGGTGATTTTCAAGGCCATCTCTGTCTTGCTTCTGCTTCTTAAGAATGTATAATGCAGTCCAACCTTAAGACAAATAGGTCAAACTGCAAAACTCTGCAGGAATATAAGAATGAATTTCAAAATAATAAAGCAGTTCAACTTTGAGATTCTATATACTGTATAAATATCTCCTAACATAGAGGAAATACCTTTCAAATGGCTTTCCATCATGATGCACATTGATGTCTAGTCTTGCCATTCTCAGGAATTTTCAGCTGTTGTTTCAGAATTTAATAAGAGTTACTGATGTTTTATCTTTAATGATGGCTGAAGGGGGAAAAAGAGTACATACACAGCGTTCGCCAATTTTTGTTGCTGATAAACCCTGAAAAAAATTTGTTCTTCTGTGGGGCAAGAAAAAATATTTTTTAGAATATCCCATCTGCAGATAAAGTCAGTGGCCATTTCTGATCCTGTCAAAGATGAAAATAAATGCAGTGTTCAGCTGTATTAAATACTGTACTTGAGCATAAGGGAGAGTGCATTTGTCTTATTTCATTTGTCTTCCCAGTCTATGCCCATTTAGCACTGCAATAGCAGTGAACTTCACGGGCAGTCAGGCCCTCTCTTTCATGTTTCCTTCCAGTTCTAAATTGAAAATATTTTTTTGAAAAGAACTATGACAAAAGCAATTTGAGTTAGTGATGTCTTGAAAGAGAACCCAATTTAAGATTACCTTTATGGTTGGTCATTGTTACCTACAGTAGGCAGATGTCATGGTGATCTTCTTGATATTAGTATTCTGAGAGAGTGTGACCTGACAGTGCTCAGGTAGCATCACAGATTGGACTATAATATTGAGATTTCAAGTGCTGGTGCACAGGGCTGCTCATGGAAGTCTAGTGCAGAGACAGTCGCTGCAACTGAGAAGGAAGGAGTGCAGCCATTCTGCTCATTCGGCTGTGTTCCGTGTGGCACACTTCTATGTTTAGCAAAAGCCACGTGATATTGAGTGGCTAATTAAAGCGTGTCGAGAATAAGCTTCGTAACTGTGGAGAAGGAAATGGGAAAACAACAGTATCATAGCTGATTTTCTGACCTGTAACTTAAAATGTTGTGTCTTTCAGTCTCTTCCGCAAAGACCCGCCATGCTGATAGCGTGTAATCATATCTTTCAGCATCGTGCCATTACAGTGGCAACAGGATCAGTGATTCATGAACATATGGGGCTAAAGTCTTACACAAGATGCAGTGATGACTCTAGCAGGAGAAGTTGTTGTTGTAGAGACCATCTGGCTTTGGAAGTGTAATTTACTGAGGCAGTCACCTCTGCCCCAAGGCATGAAAACAGGATCTAGTGACTGGATCTCTTTCTCATTCTCTCCCTGCTTCCTTCCCTTTCTCCGCCTCTTCACCCTAACCTCAGGGCCAGAATCAGTCAACAGATTCTGTAAGAAATGATGCTACTGAGAGTCACATAGCTTCCTAAAGCATCTTATTTACGTCCCTAAAATCCCTACCAGGCAAATAGTATTACAATTGTTTCTGTGTTTCATATGAGGGACCCAAGACAAGGAGAGGAATTGGCATGCCCAACACAGAAGGGTGTTGGCAACATGGCTGAGACTTGTGCTCAAGTCTCTGCTTTGTGGATTATTCACAGGAACTATTATTCCCAAGAGAATCCCTGTTTACCACCCACATCCCTGTCAGTTGGTGGTGAATATGTAATGATTCATGAACTGCATACTCTGCCTGGGTGTGATCAGGGAATCTACTCTCATTTAAAATTATACGGAAATGAGACAAGAAGCCAACATTACTTCTAAGGGACCATGCAGTGCATTCCAGAGGCAAATATGAATGACATTTAGCTCTTCCGTTCTGGCTGATCCATAGTAGTGCAGCTCTTCCATTGAATATTTTTCCTTAGAATAACCAAGAGTTATTCTTAAGCCCCACTGTTCTGTCTGCTGGTTTGCAGTTTACCTGCATTTTCCAAATTTACCATTTGTTTGCCATTTAAATCCATTTGGCGCTTACAGTTTGTGTGTCATGTTCTTGGTCCTTGGGGATGTTTTGGATCACATAGGATACTCTATTGAACATATATTAGTTTCTTGATCTCAGCAGAGTAATGGATGCTGAAATATATCAGAAAGATATATTCTGTAACGATTCAGGAACTGCATACTCTGCCTGTGTCAGAAGCACAACATGTATGATTTTATTTGTGGCTTAATCAACAGGAAAAAATGCCAAGCAGCTTTGACTAGCTGGCAGTGGATCTGTTTGTGTTTGCCTTATTTTCTCTATAAGACACCTGCTGGAGATGAGAGCCGGCAGAAACACCGAGTAGGTATCCAGGGCTTCATTATAGCAGCATCTCTAATGATCAAAGAAGCCTTTTTTATACAATTTTGTTCCTGATCATGCAGCTGAACATCTGTCTACCTGTCTGTCCACCTTTTAATTGCATCATCCAGGTCTCTCTGATCCTAGACAGTTCTGTCAATGCAGCTCTGCTTTCCACCTTTTCTGATCATAGTTAATACAAAATTTCCCGCAAAGCAAAACAGTAAAACTAAGAGCTTTCTAATAAATTTGAACTGAACCATTTTATGAGAAGTTAATTTTCTATTGCATATCTAGTGAAGCCCTTGTGCTAATTTATTCTTCAAAGCCAAATACTGTACAGTGAGGAGGGGAGTGTGCTTTAGGAATACTTGAAGCATTATATTTACTGGATACAAAAGGAACTTGTTCTACATAGATGCTACAATCTGCTAAATACTGATTTGTTAAAAAAAAATTGGCAATAGAAAGGAATTTAATTCACTGATTTATTCATTAATTCATTTGTCAAATACTTATTAAGACAAACCTATTATGTGCAGGATTGTGTGTGATTCAAAAGTCAGATACTGTTCCCACTCTAAAGAGAGATGAGATACATATAGATTAATTATAAGAGAAATATTATATATTGATTTCTATAAGAAAATTCTCCAAAGGTGGTATGGTACTTATCTCAGCCTGCCTTGTGTTGCTATAACAGAATACCTGAGGCTGAGTAGTTTATAAAGAAAAGAGATTTATTTAGTTCGTGCTCCTGCAGGCTGGGAAGTTTAAAGACATGGCCTTGGCTTCTGGCAAGGATTTTCATGCTGTTCATAACATGGTGGAAAAGGTCAAAGGGAAGGTGACACGTGTAAAGAGGTAGAACCTGAGGGACGTCCTAGATTTATAGCAGCCTACTCTTATGGGAACTAATCCCATTTCCAGAACTAATCCAGTCTCAGCAGAGTGAGAACTAACTCACTACCTAGAAAAGGACACTGAGCCATTCATATGGGATTCTCACTCCTGCCCAAACCCTCCCACTAGGCCCCACCTCCCAACACAGCCACATTGGGAATCAAATTTCCACACAAGTTTAGAGGGGGACAACCTCAAGCCATAGCAGTACTCCAGTGGAGGGAGAGCTCACTTCCAGTGGGGCTGATAGAAAAAGGGCTTTATAAAAGAAAGAGCCCTTAAGTTGGGCACTGCTAAATGAGGAAGATGTGCAGGATATAAGAATATAATAGTTGGACATATTCTAAACAGAGGGACCAACATGAGATAAAGTCATGTTGAAAGAATAGTATGTCATAGGCCAATTCTACCAAAGCTTGGGTAGAGTAATCATTGGAATTCATGCCAGAAACATGGATTGTAGTAGCTTCTTTAGATATTTGAATATCATATTAGGAACTTTGGATTTTCTTCAGTAGAAAGCAGGACATCATTGAAGGCTTTAAAGGCGTCTTCACACACATACATATGTATATATCTCAGTATATATTTCTTACATACTGATCAAAGGACGTGGTATGGATTGCAGAAGGGAGAGACTGAAGACTGTGAGATCACAGTAGTCAAACAAGGCGCATTGAGAACTTAAACCAGGGCAGAAGCGGTAGAAGATAAATATGAAGACCTCAAGGATGTAGAGTGTACAAAGGCAGGGCAATTGATCAAATGAAGCTAGTCAAAAAGACTTAGAGAGGACGCCCTTCACTGTCATGGACAGGCCAGGAGGAGGGGCAGGTGGACGGATTAGATGTGATGGATTTTGTTGTGGACTTGTCGAATGCTCACTGATGCAGGTGGAACCTCCAAGACTCTGTGGTCAGTATGGATGTGGGAGTGGATAAAATGCACCAGTGTATAAATAATTAATAGTTGGATTGATAGCATCTGATAAAACGTCTCTAAGCAAACTGCATTTATTAAATAATAAACATTGTTTCATCGAGCTGACATAATTCTGTGTGGGGATGAGGAGCCTTATCACAAGTATGATTTCTATTTAGGCTTTTTGAAATTTTTTACAGTCACCTGAGACTCCTCTCTGCACTTTATTGCCTTATAAAGACCCTCAGAAGAATAACCACATTTAATGGGCAGGAGCAGGAGGACGAATGGGGGCGGGGGAGACACAAAAACCAAAAAAGTTAGCTGGAGAAAGGAGGAAAGCCAGGATGACGGGGGCTCCCAAAGCTGAAGGGCGAGTTTCGAGGTAGGAGTGGGTCAGCGCACTTGAAATACTGGAAACGATTGAGGTCGATGAGGACAGGCTACGGGTGCAGTGTCTGGGAGGAAGTTGTTTCAGTAGTTTCATTGCAGTAAAACTGTAAGAGCTGAAGGAAGAAGTGTTGGTGAGGAAGTGGAGGCAGTAAGTATAAACAACACTGGAGAAAAGGCTGCGTTTCTCCATGGTACAAGCTGAGGCCTCCTCTGGCAAACACATGGCTTGAGAGGACACCCCAGGTTCCTTGTAAGGAGCCTTTAGTGGGGTGTGGCAGGGGTCACCTGGAGGCTGCACCTGGAGAGGTGGGCTCACTCTGTGTTTCTTTGCCAGTAGCCGTGTGAGCACTGTCCTGGTTATTACTACACCACTGAGGTACTTCTCCCCACCCGAAGCTCTAAACAGAATGATGATAGATACTGGGAAGCCATAGTTGACCCTCAGTACTGGGATCCCTTATCTGTGCTTGTGAAATAGCTTAAGATATGTTGTTTTAATTTTCTTATTTACCTCTCTAAATTATAGAGTCTGAACTCAAAGATTATTTATGAAGAATAACTGGCCTAATGGCTTAGAAGGAAGAAAGTTTGCTTTTGTTCTGTTCCTATGCTTGAAATTGGGACTTAAATTGCAGTATGTTGATTACTAATCGAAGTCTGCAAAATCCTGGGCTGTTTGGTGGCTTAAGCAGCATAATAACAGAACTAATCACAGCCAATAAAATAAATGTTATTGAGCAATGATGAGACAAAAACTACTATGGTTATCTCATTCATTAATACTGGCTCCAGAGCATTACAATATAACAATTTATATATATACTTCGAAATAATGGTTTTAGATTTAGATGAGACTATAGGATTGAAACTTTTGTTGTTGTTGTTCAAGGGGTGTGGAATAAGGGATAAGATCACCTGAAATCTTTAAAAGATTTTGCAGGGTCTCTGTAGGGCAGAATAGTTGCATTTAATCTTTTAGCTATAAAGAAGTGCTTGGAAATTTTCGTTTTCTGTCTTTCTCCCTGTTTTAATGTTATTTCCTCACAGTACTTTAAATGATGGCTAATTGTGCTGCAGCATTTGGTAAATGTCATATATCCTACTTTTCTAAAAGTAGTGTAAACATGTGGCATCTTTTTTCAAAAGAGCTATCCAGTAATTATCCTGAAGTCTATTACAGTATGCAAATAGCAAGGGGTGTCCTTGTCTCCTAAATTAGAATATCAATATTGATTCAACATGTGCAAAAATAAAACACTATTTCTGACAAATGTTAATCCCGTTTCAGGATAGTGGAAAAAACACTGATGTCAAGGTTTGATAGAGTTTCGGTTCTGGCTCTGCCTCTGAGTGATCTTTTGCATGTCACTTGCTGAACTGCTGCCCCCAGTTTCCTTTTCCTCATCTACAAGTGGGCATTCTAATGTCTATCCTGCCTAACACACAGGTTCCCGGGAGAATGGAATGTGGTAATGTACTCAGTACACCATAACGTGCAATACAAGTGTAGATTATTATTATTTCAAAAGAAACTTTGTCATCTCTGAATTATTAATTATTACTAATTTAAAATGTACTAAGCATCTGATTCTTTCTGGCTTCTACATAGAATTTAAATTGACCTCAGATAAGAATGTGATATAGTTCCCCTCTTTCATGTTAGGGAAATTGAGGCATGTAGAAATGAAATTGACTGCTTTTTGTTTTTCGTTTAAATTATTTCTCCTTGCATATTACTAATGAGCTTAATACACTTAGCATAAATTAAATTCAGATTATCTGAAATTACTGCATGAAGCTACAAAAAAGAATTTCTTCTGAAAATGAAATCATATTGTCTTATAAGTCTTGCCATTTTAATGTAAATGGCTGCCTCCAATCCAGTCTGATACCCCATCCTGGTGTGCACGTATGTGTTTGGAATCCCTTGACTTTAGACTTGAACAAGGTTGTCAGTGACTGTTTGGAAGTAAGTGTTTCTGCTATCACACCAGATCTCTGACCCCTCCAGCTGTTGTTTCAGTGGGTGGTAAGAAACAGAAGAGAAGCCCACAGTCTTCATTATTCTTAGACGTGAGATTCTTCTCCTGATTGTGTTTTCTGTAAGTTCCCAGTATACCGATGACTTCCTAATGTCAGTTTGGACACCTATTTTCTCAGAAATTCCAAAGAAAGTCTGCTCTGCAATCTCTCAGTATTATTTTCCCAGCTGAATTCGTCAGGCCAAATTTAAAAGAGCAACAGGCAATTAAATATTCATTTTTAGAGTTTTTTTTTATTCGCTCACTGCTGTGGGTCACAGGTTTTATAAGATTTCTCTGACTGTGTAGTACTGTATACTACACTGTGTTTTAGTCGTATTAATTAATATTCCTTCTTGGGCCCAAATGATGGTGAAGAGAGATTTGGCTGGACATTTTGGCAAAGTAATGCTAATTTATAGACCCCTTCAGTGGAATGTGTGAAAGTGTGTAATGATAATATCAAAAGTGCATTTAATTCCTGAAGAGGAAGGAAGGCTAGCACATGACAGACAGAAATCTGCTGTTCTCTTTGTAAGTGAAAGGTCATGCTACTGAGCGCTGCGGGGTGGATTGGTGAGAAATGAGCTCCCGTTTGCTAGGAATTAGAATGAGTCTATCTGATTTTCCTTCACTTGTGACCTTTAAAGATGCAGCTTTTAGATTGATAAGCAGGTGGATGCTTTTAGTAACCCAATGCAGAATTTGTTTCATATAAAAAGACCATCTTTCAGACACCGAAGATATTGCTTCCACAAAGGGTTTTTTTCTACAAAGCCTCTGGAGAAAGAAATTCAATGATTATATCTTATCTGTCACACAAAGAAAAAATTCAGAATTACTGTATGTTCAATTAGAACATTTTTTTCTCAAAGCATTAATCATTTTCTGGAACACACATCCTCCAGTTAAGAATCTTCAGGAAGGCTTGACAGTGGGCACTCCTCGTGGCTCTCCCCTCTGGATTTTCTGCGCCACTCCACGGAGCCTCGTCCGTGCCGATAAAAGAGCTTCCTGTGTTGCTATAGTAATCCTTTCATGTTGGGCACCGCACTATCTCGAAGGCAATCAGATGAGAACAAGGAGTGGGGAGCAGTAGAGAGTTAATGTCAGGCAGTTGAAGGTGATCTGCGCTGTTATATTTGGAGATGGTTTGTTATGCCAAAACCAGGATGCCAGTCGACACAAGCCCTTAGCCCACTGTGGGCCCAAGTTTGATGCTTGGATACTTAAATATAGAGTTTTTATGATATGTGCAAACTCCAAACATGCCTTATTTTCGATTTAAGCAGGTGGAAATAGCTTACTTTTCATGGCCAACGAGCATAAATTTCTCTTCCTCGCCACTTGTTTTCAGTTCGTAATTACATCATCCATCTTATTTGTTCTAATTTCCTCCTTTTATTTTCCTTATCTCCTGAGCCATCAACAGCTCAAGCCCATCAGCGTCTGTTTTATTTTGTCAAATGCTGGCGTTTTATTGGGGCTTCTGTGCTGTTTCTGTTTCTCATTTGATATTCCTACCTGATAATAAATTCTTCATAAAGCACCGCTGATCAAATGCATCAGGCCTTCATTCTTTTCCTGTGTACCGGTTTTAATTTCCTACTCAAAATCACAAATGAGGTTAAAAAATTCATTCCTCCCGCACACTACGCCTGACTTTTGAAATGTTTGGAGAAAGCAGAGGAATTAGCTGAGTGACTTCCATCTTGTCAGACATCCTGCAGCAGGCACTATAGCAAGAGTCACCAGCTCTGTAGAGCCAGCTTTCACCTACCAGAAATTCTCCAATTTAAAAATACTCTGTTTAAAAAAAACTAACACAGTAGTGTGTTGTATAGACCGCATAGATAAACATTCCTGTTGGAAATGTCTTAGCACTTCACAGCCACCATGCATAGAAAATGCCCGTTTATCCGCAGACAGCGTAGCCGGGCCTCTGCAAACACCACCTTCACCTTCCTGTCCCTCCCTCTCTCCGTCCGTTCACACGTGCGTGTGTAATTCCACACTCACTGAGAACCTCTCAGGCACTGTTCCAGGCTCTGAGTATGACAGACGAGGCCGTGGTACTCACAGAACCTGCATTCGAATCAATCTGACCTGTCTGAAGAAGAGGACGCCATCACAGGGGTCTCTAGACCCGCACTGCGCATTACAGAAACACTTAGTCCCATATGGCTATTTAAATTTAAGTTAAGCAAAACTAAATACAGTTAAAAATTCAGTTCTTCAGTCACTCTGGCCACACCACGAGTGTTCACACGTGTTCAGTGGCTACCGTATTGGACAGTGCAGGTACTGAACATTTCTGTTACCCCGGAAAGGTCTACCGTACAGTGCTACTTTAGACTGTTCCCCATTCTTGGAGGTAAACGATTACTAAAGAGGCAAATCTGTAAATAAATCACTCTTATCTTTCATCTCCAGAAATGTTTAAGCTCCTTTGGCTTTCTCAATTCTTCCTGAAAACAGCCCGAAAAGCCATCTTTAAGCAAAATCCACACCTGCTCATCCTAACCTGGGGACACAGGAGGAAGGAGGGCGACTGGAATTGAGGCTACCTCCAGGTGATCCAAATTATCTACCTCCAGCATGGAGTCAGAGAGGAAGGTTGCCATGGGGAAGCTGAGCCCCTGTCCAGTTTTTCATCCATTCCTCCCAAAAACTTTTCTCAGGCACTGAGAGGTGATTGCAGTGAAGTAAATAAAATTATCTCTAGTGGAAGGAGACAAGGGTCAGACAGCGACAGAGCAGCATGGTGAGTGCCATGGTACAGGAGTGCATGAGATGACTTCCCTGGGAAACCGGAAGCAGCGGGGAGGGAAAGGAGTGGGAAAGGCACGTTGGGGACCACGCATGTGCGGAAGTGTGTCATTTTTGTTTGTCTTTCAGGTGCCCCTCTTGGGCATAAACTAGTTTAAGAACCAAGTTATATAGAAACAGAAGTTGGTAATTTTTGATTACATAAAATAAACATTCATAAAATTCTGTACATAGCAAAACCCTATAGTTCATTTGAAATATTTGCTGTAAAATGTAATTTTTCTCCTGCTATTCTGGAAGAGGGGTGTTATTTTATTTAATGCTAAGTGTGCATTCCTTCTGGAATTCTAGGTGACCCATTCTGTCTCTGGCATCATCTCTTACTCCTGGCCATGCTGGCTTCCTTGCTGTTTCTGGAACACACCAAGCCCATCCTCCCTGCAGGGCACTTTTTTTTTATTGCTCTATTTGCCTAGAATTAAACACTTCCTCCCAGACGTCCATTTGGCTCTCTCCTTCACATGCTCCAGACTCTGCCATTTCAAGTGTCATTTCATCACATAGACCATGCTGACCACCCTATATGACACATTCAGCCTCCCACACACGGCTCCTGCTCCCCTTAACCTACTGTATTTTTCAAAGCACTCATTGTCATCTGACATATTTTATTGTCTATTTATGGCCTGACTTCCGTCTTTAGAATCTATGCTTCCCAAAGACAGGGACTTGGACCTGTTTACCGTCATGTGCTCAACACCTAGAAGAGAATCCAGCATGTAGCAGATCTCAATAAGTAGATCTCAAGTGAGTCATTCCTATCTTGCTATATTTTATAGATCCCCAAAGGAATAGTTAGACTAATCATCCTGATGACTGCTTCAGTAGTCCTTCTGTAAGGATAATTGAGACACGGTGTTTTGTAGCAATTCATAATTCAATAATTCTCAGTAGCCCAATCTTAGAGCCCACTCTCACCTTCACTGTGCCAAATAACCATTTGGCAAAACTGATGCTGTGTGCTGTCAGAAGCCCAGGTTGACTCTAGTGTGGCAGTGTTCAAATACAATGCACTGTTTGAACACTTCTCCCCAGCACATGACTAGAGAGCTCTAGAGATGCACAGTATGTCTGTGAGGTCAAGATCGTGGTCAAAGCACCATTCTGTTTCTCTGGTTTTCAATCAGGTATCTTGGCTTGCATTTTTTCCTTCCTCCCTTTTCTTCTCCCTCCCTTCCTTCTATCCATCCATTGTCCCTTTCAATAGAACAACAGCAACTAATAGTGAAACAATCCCTATGGAGACAGGTGTTAGAGTCCCATCCCTGACAACCTTGTTGTCAGTGCTGTAGAATATCAATGTGTAAACCTCAGAAGAAAAACTTTGGTGCAAGATATACAAGCTCCTTTTCTTGCATAGTATGTCATTCTTAATTGAGAGAACACAATGTGTTCCTGCTTCTCTTTGGATACTTGGCCCTAAATCTAAACGGGAGAGAAAAGAAAGGGCAGTGTTTTAAACAGGCAGTGGTTAGGAGAAGGGGCCAGGAGAGAACTACTTCTCTTTTATTGATTTTGTGAAATTGTTTGAAGAATGATTCAGCATTTTGGGGTATAAAAATAACAGCTTTGAGTCGCTTTTCAATTAGGCAAATGCATTTTCGCTGAAAGGTTCTGTTGTTCTTGAAATGCACTTTCCTTCTGTTCTTTGGGAGCCTCTTTAATCAGTAGCGATGTGACAAGGAGGTACAGCAACCTCCCCGACACCCCTGTTCCTTCCCTTCTCTCTCTCTTTTGTGAGGCTGAGTCGCCAGGAAAACTGATTGGCAAAATTGTTCCTTAACTGGGGGGAAAGGTAGTTCTGTAAAGACAGGCACTATCCAGGACATAACAAATTGAACTACTAGAATTATGCTTTACCCCAGTTAGGTTTTGTTTCAACTAGAAAGCCTAAGCAGCCGTAGACTGGGTTTGAAGCAGGCATTTATCATAACATTAAAATATTACTGAGGTTTAAAATTTTTTTATATTCTTTAGAGCACAGTAATGAGAATTTTGTTTCTTGTTTCATTATTGTGTCCACTGTCAGGTCACTGCATTTAAATTCCTTTTAAAATGCATATAAGTAATGAGTTTTGTACATAAGCTGAATGCCCTGGGCTTTGACAAAATAGCTAATAGATGTTTAGTGGCCTTTAAAAAAAAAATGAAATTCCCTTTGGTTTTCTTTTTGTGTTTGTGCTGGGATATGACTGTGTTTGTGTGTTGGGGTGTGGATGTTGATCTGGGGGGAAAAAGAGGATTGTAATGTAGCATTATATTACACCTTATTGAATATTTATTATAATGGGTGCTACAAATTTGCTCTAATTGCAAAGTAAACTTCAGTGTGCGTAAGGCTAGTAACAATTTTTAATTTGCTAATTTTTAAAAAAACTTCAGTTACACACATCTAAAATACTACCTCTTAGAAGAACAACTAAAGAACTAAGCTGATGATGCTTATTGTTATTTATGCTCTTAAAATTGATATTTGTCTGTGGCCTTAGAGTGTAACATGGTGCTTTCTTAAATTATTTCCTTTTCTTCTCACAACAATCGTGTCTATGATAATTTTTTTAAATTTTTAATTATTATGAATACATAATAGTTGTCTATGATTATAGGGGACATTGGATATTTTGATACTGGCATACAATGTGAATTAATCAAGTCAGGGTAATTAGGATATCCATCACCTCAAGCCTTTATCATTTCTTGATGTTATGAACATTCCAGTTCCACTCTTTCAGTTATTTTAAAATATACCATAACTTATTGTTCATTATAGCGACTTTGTTGTGCTATCAAATGTTGTTCATTCTATCTAATTATATTTTTGCACCCATTAATCATCCCCACTTTATCCCCGGACCCCAAACCTCTGTTAACTGTCATTCTACTCTCTGTCTCCATGAGATCAATTGTTTTAATATTTGGCTCCCACATATGGGTGAGAACATGCAAGATTTATCTTTCTGTGCTTGGCTTGTTTCACTTAACATAATGTTCTCCAGTTCCATCCATGTTATGATAAATTTATAGATGAATAATATTGAGGCTCAGAGAAGTTATGTAAAAGCAGATCTCAAGTGCCAACGTTTCAGGCTTTAGGCTAGGTGCTGGGGATTCATGGACGGTAAGGTCCAGGTTCTGTCCCACAGAAAGCAAGTGGGAAGAGAGCTGCAGTGGCCCAGAGGGAGGGGTTCACCTAGAGCTCATGAGCTCCAGGTTCAACCCAACTACCTGTGTGTGCTCTTGGACAAATTATTAATTTCTCTGCTTCCTTATCTATCAAAATGAAGCTACTAATCCTTTATATTTGTTTTCAGATTCAATGAAAATATGTGAAAACACATAACAGTCACTCAGTGAGTGTTGAATTTCTAGCCAAGGCTTTTCTTCTTTCCTTGTATCACACCAAGTTGTATCAGAGACATCACACTTAGAAACCTCTGTCAGTGGTTCCAGACTTTGCCCCTTACTAGCCAGGTGACCTTGGACAAGTCAGTAAACTCTCCATGCCTCAGTTTCTTCATTTGTAAAATGGGGATAAGAATATTACTTGATTGGGTTTTTATTGAGGATCTATGAGCTAATGTATCTAAAGTACTTAGAAGAATTCCTAACATAAAGTAAGTACTCAACAAATATTAGATATCATAAGCTGTAATATTAGCTTTTCTCCTTTAAATTATAAATTGTATTCACAATTGTTTTCGCTGTGAACGCATCTATTAAAACGTTTTAGTAAGTTCTAAAGTGTGTGATCTCATTTTAAACCTGAAAAGTAACGTTATACTCTCCTGAATCTTTGGACTGTATAAATCATGGGGTTGGCAATTTGGTTTCTGATTCCTTGGCATTGACTGATCAACATTTGGTTCATTGGTGAGCATTTAAGAACCACCAGTGAGAGCATAAGAAATTAGCAATCCTTCATACTGTCAGGAAGCATTGAGATTGAGCCGTCAGAGGCTGAGGGTGAATGCTTCATTGGATTGAGCCACTGAACCAGCTGGATTTCTTTGTCTTCCATGACGTGCTTGGATAGAGTCCATTTAACTAGGAAGTAAAGACTCTGATCAGTTCTTTTAATAGGAACGAACTTAGAAAATCCCGTGTTAACCACTTAGATGTATTCAAAATAGGAGAATGTTAGTTACTGAGCTGAAGTGCTTTGATAATAAACTAGAAAAATACTAGAGTATGAAGTAATACATGATCTTTGACTGTCATTACAGCCTGTATCCTTAAAGCATTAGAAAAATTTTCCTTTCTTTTTTAAAATTAATCAGAATGACTATGTTTATCGGATGCTGGGGCGGTCATGGTGGTGAGCAAAAACCGGGAAAGGAGAAACTAAACATTTGGAATTGTGCTTGATGATAGAATCTAAACTTGCATGAATGTGCTTTATTCCTTTTTAAAAACTATCTTCCTCTGTGTTTTTCCTTTCTTTTCTTTCCTTTCTTTCTTTTTTCTTTTTTTTTTTTTTTTTGAACAAACCTTGTCTGACTGACTATAACCTTTAAATAATTGGTAAACCAGAGCAGTGAAACTGACATTAAAATCTACTGAAAAGAAATGGAGGCAGGGAGCATTATTCTCAAAAAGGACTGCCAGCCTGTTGTCCCCTCTCTTGTGCTGTGTGTGGGAATGATTTCTTCTGGCAACTGGCAACACTGGCAGTAGCGGTATTGAAATAATTCACATCTATTTCTGTTAGTAATAATGTAATACTGCATCATCTGTAGGCCGTGAAATAATGGACCCATTTCTAGGAGCAGAAAGTCTTCAAACTGCAAGTGCTTATCTGTCTGGCTGTAACTGGTTTGCCTTTTCTTCCTCCTCCCTGCACACCCTCAGTCTGGTATGATAAGCCTTCACCCAGGTTCTTGCAGGTCCTCCTACCTGGAATGCCTCTTTTGGCCTCAATGATTCTATCATCCTTCAAGAGCTAGTCTAAGACCCAACCCCCTTAAAAACTTTTCTTCACCCTTCCATTGCATTCCGTCCAATTCAAGAGCTATTTATTGCATGTAAGGCACTGGAGATGCCACACTGAACAAGGTGGTCTCTGCTGTTGAAGACCTTACAGTGGGGATATATAAGCAAGGTCAGGCCTTACGGCAGCATGGGAGGTGCTATGTCCGGGTGCACAGGGTGCTGTGCAAGCTCAGACAGGCGCCTTGCCCTACCTGGTCCAGTCTTCTGCACTGATCCCACCTTGCCCTGAGTGTCTGGTGTGCCCATAGTAGCTTCCAGGGAAATTGGCATTTAATTTTACACCACTTCGCATTGTTCTCCTTCTTGTCTGTTATCTCTCTGGCTGGGTGGTAACTACCTTGAGGATAATGGACTTTATTTTATTTTTTATGCTGCCTTTTAAAACCCTATCAGGACTTGTGGTGGGTAATAAATACTCAGTAGACACTTACTGATTTGCTTAGAACCCTTTCCCTTCCCTCCACCTCTTTTGGCTTTGCAGAGGGATAATTTCCCCCCAGCGCATTCCTTCAGATGCCTCCTGCAATTTGAGAATGGCTGGCCTCTGAATCTTGATTGCTTATGGGTGGCGAACTCCAGCTGACTGTAGTCAGCGTCCTCTGGCCCTCAGTTCTTGGTCACCGCAACACGTCTTCCTTCTACCAGCGTGTCTATCCTTTCTTCCTCAGCTCCTATCAATTTAATTATACTTCAGCCTCTCCAGGCACAGATCTACCATCACCTTTTTTGCATAGCCTCTAAAATGCTTTCCTCTTTCTGGGACTGTTTTCCTAATGAGGGTGGAATATAATTTAGAGGCTTAATTTTAGAAAACTATATGAAGCAGCAGACCCATAAAATGTTATGATTCACGACCACTTGTTTTGTTCTCATAATGCAACCTAAACTAAGAAGCCATTCATCAAAGCTATAAAAGCTGTTCGTGGCTGTCTTTAGTATATCGTGTGGAGCATAATTCAGCCCACGGAGAGGCTAAAGGATGGATTCATGGGGCCATTTGCCTTGGTGTACGTTAAAGGCCGGTAATTTCCAAGCTCTGTAGAAGACCCTATTTTACTATAAACCCTGGATTCTTTCTTAACCCCACTTAGTTTTCCTTTCCGTTTTTATCAGCATATCCTCATTTATCTTCCTTCCCCTGTAAATAATTGCCAAGATCCTGACCGTCCCCTCATTTATAGCCCTTTTTGTCTCAGCTACTTTCATCTTTTAAGGAGATTGGTGTATGAAGATGTGTTGACTAGAAACCCAAGATGCAGCCTCTGTGGACAGTTATCTTGGACATCTGTCACCTATAACAACTCCCTAGGAGAAACATTGGTCCCTCACTCACAGCTCTCCAGAGGGCAAATTAGCAACATTTTCCTTGAAATTAATGAGGGAACAAAGCCATGGGCATCTTAGGCTATTTCTTTTATTTATTCATCAGCTATTTATGGAGGCATTACTGTGTACTAGAACATTGGCTTAGTAGGGATACAAAAATAAGTGATATGTAGACTCTCATTTCAGGAAGCTTAGGCTATGTTTTTCTAGTGTCATAATAGGAACACAATGGTGGTTGTTAACCCAGATTGCTAACTATAGCGCCCTCAAAACTTGATACCTCTTGTATTGTGATTCATATTTGAACACTGAGATCTGACCTTTACACTTCCTCATAATCCTGTATCTAGGTCATCACATTTCAAAAAGTACATATGAGATAATATCCTGGAAATTAAGGGTTCAAGCCATAGGGTAGATGAACCTGGTTTTGAATCCTGGCTTGGGCACCTACTTGGCTGTGCTTCTTTGGGCAAATTACTTAACCTCCCAGTTTCCTCATCTGCAAAATAAGGTTACTCACTGAACCTACCCATAGGATTACTGCGAGGATAGCAAAAGATAATCCATGTAAGACATGACCACAGTACTTAGTTTATGGTAACCAGCAATACTTAGTCAACAATTCTTATTTTATTAGGAGTATACCAAATGCTGCTACTACTACTAATAATAATAAGGAAAAAGATGAAAAGGAACTTCTTAAACCCAGATGAATATGTTCAGTAAAACTCCAAGATAAATGACTTGTATGTCTTTGATACATGTTTTACTTTGTAAAGCTAGTTTAAACTGTATTGTAAATAGAAGTGCACCTGAAAAATGAACCAGTTATTTAACTCCGTGATTAAATGTCAGTGACATGGTGTTCTATCTTTTTTCTTTAGCTTGCTATTAAATACAGTATTATGACTTTTAACTTACCTTTTGCACATCAGTTGTTTAGCTGAAAAGTAAATTCTTTTTTGTATTGGGAACTAAGCTTTTTTTTTTTTTCATTGAAAACTGCTGTAGTTATAGGCAGCTCATGTATTTCCACTTAAGGTAAGCCTTGTACTGTATATTTGCCCTGAATCTGAATATCCATCTTTTTTAACAGATTCATTTTAAACTCTCATAGAACCAAATGATTTCCTTGAAGAACAAGTTTCATTACATGGCGGATGAAACTGGCAGTGGCCATTCAGAATCTTCAGCTGGATATCAATGATTTTCAGAGGCTCAACAATTTTGAAATAAATTTATGCATGATTTATAATAGGAAATTGGTTTAAAAAAATGAGAATTGTTTTGAAATGTCTTTGCCCCCCCTTTTTTTTTAACAGTTTTAAAAATGTAATACTGTTTATTTAACTTCAAAAACATTTCAGCATTCTAAATACAAAAAATAACAGAACGTTGCAAATGTGTTTAAGTACAGAAGGTTCTTGAACTTTCATTGATGTAGTGGCTCTTCCGCTTTGCTGACAATG
>CAUYSK010081016.1:0-14693 GCA_963575035.1 Avahi laniger
TAGAGACAGTGTCTGGCTCTATCACTCAGACTGGAGTGCAGTGGTGTGATCATAGGTCACTGCAGACTCCAACTTCTGGGCTCAAAGGATCCTCCTGCCTCAACCTCTCAAGTAGCTAGGACTACAGGTACCTACCACCATACCCAGCTATTTTTTTTTTTTTTTGAGACAGAGTCCCACTTTGTTGCCCTGGCTAGAGTGAGTGCCGTGGCGTCGGCCTAGCTCACAGCAACCTCAGACTCCTGGGCTCAAGCGATCCTCCTGCCTCAGCCTCCCGAGTAGCTGGGACTACAGGCATGCGCCACCATGCCCGGCTAATTTCTTTTTCTATATATATTTTTAGCTGTCCAATTAATTTCTTTCTATTTTTGGTAGAGACAGGGTCTCGCTCTTGCTCAGGCTGGTTTCGAACTCCTGAGCTCAAACAATCCGCCTGCCTTGGCCTCCCAGAGTGCTAGGATTACAGGTGTGAGCCACCGCGCCCGCCTATGCCCAGCTATTTTTAAAATTTCTGCATAGACAGGGTCTCACTATGTTGCCCAGGCTGGTCTCAAACTCCTGGCCTCAAGCAAACCTCCCAAAGTGTTGGGATTATAAACATGAGCCACCATGCCCAGCCACATGCCCACTTCTAAACAAGACATTGACAAGGGGAATGGGATTATATTGGCCAAGGTCAGTGATCCTCAACCTTGGCTGCATATTAGAACTGAGAGGCTTTTAAAAATACTGCTTCCTTTGTTTACTCCATACCAATTTCATTAGAATCCTTAGGAGTAAAACCCAGATATCAGAATTTTTTAAAGTTCCCCTAAGTCATTTCAATGTGCAACAGGTCGAGAGCTACTGTAGCACCCCAAGCAACAGCATTAGCATCACCTGAAAACTTTAAGTCTACTGCCCATGACCTAATGAATCAGAAACTCTAGAGGTTAATTCCATTAGTCTGGTGCACACTAAGATCTGTGGACCACTGACCTAAACTAATCAAGATTTTGCCCTGTGCTGCAGTTATGATTACCTTTTCTGAAGCATGGATGAACAAATTAGCAAGGAATCAGGAGTCGAAAAGGATGGGCAGGCAACCAATTGTCTCAGCTATAAGCATTCTCATTCACTTAAAACAAACAACAAAAGAGAGCAAGCAAACAAAATTTAGTTTTAATTAATTTCAAGCTAACGGAAAAGTTGCAAGAAAATACAAGGAACTCTCATATATCTTTACTCCAAATGACCAATTGTTTAAACATTTTCCCAAATTTGTTTTAGCATCCTCTCTCTCTTTAGATAGATAGATAGATAGATATGCGCACACATACACACACACTTGTCCTCAACCATTTGGGAGGAGGTGTGTATTCATTTCCCTCTACCTGTTCACACTAAAAACACAGACATTCTCTTACATAACCCAGGATAGTTGTCAAATCAGGAAATTTATTATTAATACAATACTTCGATCTGTAGTACATATTCTAATTTGTTGATTGTGCCAATAGTGTGCTTTATTGCAATCTTTTTTCTATACAGGAACCAGTGAGCGTTATGTGTTGCATTTAGTTGTTATTTCTTATTTATTCTATTGCAGTTTCTCAGACTTTCTTTGTTTTAATTTGTCTGTGACGTTGACATTTTTGATTTCTCATTCCCCTCTGTGAAGGTGTAAATGACCAGGGCAATTTTGCCCACCAGGAGACATTTGGCAATTTCTGGAGACATTTTTGGTTGCCAAAAGTGGAAGGGCTGGGGATGGTTGGGGTAATGCTTATACAACAGTGTGAATGTACTTAATGCCACTGAACTATATACTTAAATATGGTTAAAGTGGTAAATTTTATGTTAGGTATATTTTATAACAGTAAACAAAACAAATTCGAAGGGGACTGCTAGTAGCATCTAGTGGATACAGGCCAGGAATGCTGCTAAACATACTGTAATGCACTTGACAGCTTCCCACAACAAAGGATTATTCAACCCAACACATCAACAGTGCCAAGGTTGAGAAATCCTGGTATACATTATTAACACAACCTTGCTAAAGGGCATTAAGTGTGTATATCCACTGAGCAAACAGTCTCACTTCTAGAAATGTATTCTAGGGAAATATAATATGACTAATGAGAATGATGTATGCACAAAGGCTTTTATTACAAATGCTGTTTAAAATAGAGACAAATTTGAAACTATTTAAATGTCTATCACAACAGCCAGGATTGGTGATATACCTGTATTCCCAACTACTTGTAAGGCTGAGGCAGGAGGATCCATTGAGGCCAGGAGAGTCCATCCAGCCTGGTTAACAGAGAAAGACCCATCTCAAGAAAAAAAAATGTCTGTCACAAACAAATTAATTTGGAATGTATTCATACAAAGGAAAACTTTTTTAAAAAGTTAAGAAAGACTGGGCGCAGTGGCTCACGCCTGTAATCCTAGCTCTCTGGGAGGCCGAGGCAGGCGGATTGTTTGAGCTCAGGAGTTTGAAACCAGCCTGAGCAAGAGCGAGACCCCTCCTCTACTAAAATTAGAAAGAAATTAATTGGACAACTAAACATATATATAGAAAAAATTAGCCGGGCATGGTGGCGCATGCCTGTAGTCCCAGCTACTCGGGAGGCTGGGGCAGGAGGATCACTTGAGGCCAGGAGTTTGAGGTTGCTGTGAGCTAGGATGACGCCACAGCACTCTAGCCCTGGCAAAACGGTGAGACTCTGTCTCAAAAAAAAAAAAAAAAGTTAAGGTAGACTTTTAGGTGTAAACTTGGAAAGATGTCTGTGATATTCCACATAAACCAAAAACAAGTTTTAAAACAATATATTGTACATAGTCTCCCCTATGTTTAAAAACTATGAAAAGTAATGTAAAGATTTCAAAGTCTTTAAGGAAATGTGCCAAACTGTTAACAATGGTTATCTCTGAAGGGTGCTATTAAAGGAAAATTCACCTTCTCTGGCTTGTTGGCATCATGTATCATCAGAAAAATATAGACATTAAAATACAACGATGAAATTAATATCCAACAGTTAGTAATTAAATAATGACTGGCAGTAATTCATGGAGCTAGTAAAGGCACAGCTAGGAGTTCTTTGGGGAAGGTTTGGTACATTATTAGAAGCAACTGCTACACCTTCAAAACCCCAGGGATTTCTCAGGTGATTCTGAGGGTGAGCTATCATGTGGGCGAAGGAAATAGAAATTTTCACGAGATCCCTGACTCTCCCAAAGCCATTGAAAGCATCTGCTTTTGGTTACATTATATTGTTGGCCTCTGACCATTAATTTGTAATGTTATATTTGACGGGAGATGCCTAAAACATCTTAAAAGGCAAACTGGAAAATTACAATGGCAAATTATAATACCATTAAAGCAGTGTTTTTCGAACAATGCATTATGATCCATTGAGTCATCAAACTTATTTGGTAAGTTATAATCAACTTTTTTAAAAAAAAACAGATTAAGATTCAAAAAAATAGAATAGAAAACCATGTTTGTACTAGGTCTGGATAAAAAAATTTCTTCGTGTGAATTGTGGTCAGTAAATTTGGATGTTACTTAATTACAAACTTTAGAAAAATAAATTATTAATATTATGCAACTTACAGTTAA
The DNA here is from genome assembly GCA_963575035.1 of Avahi laniger. Classification (NCBI taxonomy): domain Eukaryota; kingdom Metazoa; phylum Chordata; class Mammalia; order Primates; family Indriidae; genus Avahi; species Avahi laniger. The sequence continues at coordinate 3,605 of CAUYSK010081016.1, forward strand.
GAGAGTCCTCATTTGATAACTTAAGCTTAAAGTTGGTTTTGACATTGTATCCTTTAATGTTTTAATTTAATTAGGCATTTCCAATCTCCTGTATGCTTGAAAATTACTTATTAATAATGGAAAATTAAACTTTGTAGACTTCAGAAGTCACAAATAAGTGAAGATAACTTTGACTATTTTATAATTTTAAAAGCATTAATAATATAAAATGATTAGAGTATCACATTCTGTTTTAATGATACTAAGTATTATTTTCTTTAAGGAATTTAAAAGATATATTAATACCTCCTCTTATTTTCCTTTCTTGAGTAGTCCTATAGAGAACTTTATGTTATATTTGCCTTAACCAAATCAATTATAATATTATAGCCTAATGTTAGTAAATTAACATTTTGTAGTATTATAAAATTTTCAATTTTACAATAACAGTGCCACCTGGTGGTTATTCTAAACATATGTTTTCATTTCTGCTGGATATATACCCAAAAGTGAAATTGGTCTTTTGCATGTGGATATCCAGTAGCTGGTAACTATGTTTAACTTGAGAGACTACCAAACTGTTTTCAAAGCTGCTGCACCATTGCTTACACTCCCACAAGCAATGTATGAGGGTTCCAATTTTTTTACATCCTTTCCAACATTTGTTATTTTCCATCTTTTTGATTATAGCCATCCTAGTGAGTTTACAGTAAAATCTCATTGTGGTTTTCATTTGCATTTCCCTGATAAGTAATGCTGTTGAGCATCTTTCCACACACACACACACACACACACACACACACACACACACATATATTTTCTTTTTTTTTTTAAGAGACAAGGTCTTACTTTGTCACCAAAACTAGAGTGCAGTGGTGTGATCACAGTTCACACCACTGTAGCCTCGAACTCCTGGGCTCAAATGGTCCTCCTGCCTCAGCCTCCAGAGTAGCTAGGACTGCACGCACGTGCCATCAAGCCTGGCTGGTTTTTTAAAAGATTTTTGTAGAGATGATGTCTAGCTGTGTTGCTCAGGCTGGTATGGAACTCCTGGCCTCTAGCAATCCTCCCACCTTGGTCTTCCAAAGTGCTGGGATTACAGGTGTGAGCCACCATGCCCAGCCCCATTAGTATATCTTCTTTGGAGAAATGTCTATACAGATCCTTTGCTCACTTTTAATTAAGTTGCTTATCTTTCCGTTGCTGTGTTGTAAGAGTTCATTATATATACTGGATACTGGAGCCTTATCAGATACATGATTTATAAATATTTTCTCCCCTTCTATGGGTTGTCTTTTCACCTTCTTGATAGTGTCCTGAGATGCACAAAAGTTTTTAATTCTGATGAAGTCCAATGTATCATTTTTTTCCTTTTGTTCCTTGTGCTTTTGGTGTCATATCTCTAAGAATCCGTTGTCAAATCCAAGGTCATGAAGACTTATTGTTATGCTTTCTTCCAAGAGCTTTATAGTTTTAACTCTTACATTTAGGTCTTTGATCCATTTTAAATTTTTTTTTTTTCCGAGACAGGGTCTCATTCTGTCTCCTCGGGTAGAGTGCAGTGGCCTCATCATAGCTCACTGCAATCTCAAACTCTTGGGCTTACGTGACTCTCCCGCCTCAGCTTCCCTAGCAGCTAGGACTACAGGCATGCGCCACCATACCTGGCTAAGTTTTCTATTTTTTGTAGAGACAGGGTCTCACTTATGCTTAGGCCCCATTTTGAATTAATTTTTTGATAAGATATGAGGTAGAGGGTCCAATATCATTATTTTATGAATAAGAATATCCAGTGAATAGGAATGTCGATGTGAATATACAGTTGTCTGAGCACCATTTGTTAAGTGGACTATTCCTGCCCATCGAATGGTCTTAACATTCTTTTTGAAAATCAACTGACCATAAATGTACGGTGTTAATTTCTGGACTCTCAATTCTATTACATTGGTCTATATGTCTATCCTTATGCCAGTACAACACTGGTTGTTATTTTTGTTTTTTAATTAATAGACTTTATTTTTTAGAACAGTTTTAGGTTCATAGAAAAACAAGAAATACAGTTTCATATACTCCCTCCCCCACCATTAACATCCCTAATTAGTGTGGTATATTTGATATAATCAGTGAACCAACACTGGCACATCATTATCAACCAAAGTCCATAGTTTACGTTAGGGTTTACTCTCTGTGTTGTACATTCTTTGGGTATGGACAAATATATAATGACATGCATATAACATGTAGTATCATACAGAATAGTTTCATTGCCATAAAAATTCTCAGTTCTCTGCCTATTTGTCCTAACTCCCTTCTAACCCCTGGAAACTACTGATTTTTTTACTGTCTTCAGAGTTTTGCCTTTTCTATAATATCATATAACTGGAATCATATATATAGTATGTACCCTTTTAAGGTTGGCTTCTTTCACCTAGTACTGTGCATGTAAGTTTGTGTTGTCTGGCTTGCTAGCTCATTTCTTTTTATCACTGAATAATATTCCATTGTGTGGATATACCACAGTTTGTTTATATATTTACAGTGTACAAGGTGATATTTTGATATATCTATACATTGTGAAATTATTAAATTAAGTTCATTAACATATATATCACTTCACAAACCTTTTTATGTGGTGAGAATATTTAAGATTCAATTTCTTAGCAATTTTTAAGTATAGACATACCTCAGAGATACTGTGAGTTTGGTTTCAGACCACTGCAATAAAATGAATATGTCCATAAAATGAGTCACACAAATTTTTGGTTTCCCAGGGCATATAAAATTATGTTTACATTATACTGTAGTCTATTAAGTGTGCAATAGCATTATTTCTAAAAAAAAAAAAGTACCTTATTTCTAAAAATTTCTAATAATCATCTGAGCCTTCAGTCAGTTGTAATCTTTTTGCTAGTGGAGGGTCTTGCCTCATTGTTGATGGCTGCTGACTGATCAGGCTGGTAGTTTCTGAAGATTGGGGTGGCTTTGGCAGTTTCTTAAAATAAGACAATAATGAAGTTTGCCACATCAATTGGCTCTGCTTTCACAAAAGATTTTTCTGTGGCATGTGCTGCTGTTTAAAAGCATTTTACCCACAGTAGAACTTCCTTCAAAATTAGAGTCAGTCCCCTCAAACCCTGCTGCTGATTTATCAACTAAGTTTATGCAATATTCTAAATCCTTTGTTGTCATTTCAACAATGTTCCCAGCATCTTCACCAGGAGTGAATTCCATCTGAAGAAACCACTTTCTTTGCTCCTCCATAAGAAGCAACTCCTCATCTGTTCAAGCTTTATCTTGAAATTGCAACAATTTAGTCACATCTTTAGGCTCCACTTTTAAATCTAATTCTCTTGTTATTTCACCCACATCTGCAGTTACTTTCTTCGCTGAAGTCTTGAACCCCTCAAAAGTCCTTCATGAGGGTTGGAATCAACTTTCTCCAAACTTCTGTTAATGTTGATCTCACATTAATGTTGATATTGTGACCTCTTCCCATGAACCAAAAATGTTCTTAATGGCATCTGGAATGATGAATCCTTTCCAGAGGTTTTCAATTTATTTGGCCCAGATCCTTCAGAGGAATCACTATCTATGGCAGCTATAGCCTAATGAAATATATATCTTAAATAATAAGATTTGAATGTCAAAATGATTCCTTGATCTATGGGCTACAGAATGGACATGTGTTAGTAGGCATGAAAACAACGTTCATCCCGTTGTTCATCTCCATCAGAGTCCTTGGATGATCAGGTGCATTGTCAATGAGCAGTGATATTTGAAAGGAATCTTTTTTTCTCAGCAGTAAATCTTAACAATGGGCTTAAAATATTCAGGAAACCAACCTGTAAACAGATGTGCTATCATCTAGGCTTTGTTGTCCCATTTATAGAGCACAGGCAGAATAGATTTAGCATAATTCTTAAGGGCCCTAGGATTTTCAGAATAGTATAAATGAGCATTGGTTTCAACTTAAAGTCACTAGCTGCATTAGCCCCTAACGAGAGTCAGCCTGTCCTTTGAAGCTTCAAAGCCATACAGTGACTTCTCTCTAGCTGTGAAAGTCCTAGATGGCATCTTCTTCCACTAGAGGCTGTTTCATCTACATTGATAATCTGTTGTTTAGCGTAGCCACCTTCATCAGTGATCTTAGCTGGATCTCTTGGATAGCTTGCTGAAGCTTCTCCATCAGCGCTTGCCACTTCACCATCTCCTTTTATGTTATGGAGATGGCTTCTTTCCTTAAACTTCATGAACCAACCTCTGCTAGCTTCCAACTTTTCTTCTGCAGCTTCTTCACCTCTCTCAGGCTTCACAGAATTGAAGAGAGTCAATAATTAGCAATAAGACTGTTTTTCTGGCCGGGCGCGGTGGCTCACGCCTGTAATCCTAGCTCTCTGGGAGGCCGAGGCGGGCGGATCATTTGAGCTCAGGAGCCAGCCTGAGCAAGAGCGAGACCCCGTCTCTACTAAAAATAGAAAGAAATTAACTGGACAACTAAAAATATATAGGAAAAACTAGCCAGGCATGGTGGCGCATGCCTGTAGTCCCAGCTACTCGGGAGGCTGAGGCAGGAGGATCGCTTGAGCCCAGGAGTTTGAGGTTGCTGTGAGCTAAGATGACGTCACGGCACTCTAGCCAGGGCAACAAAGTGAGACTCTGTCTCAAAAAAAAAAAAGAGACTTTTTTTCTTTCTTATCATTTGTGTGTTCACTGGAATAGCTCATTTAACTTCCTTTATGAACTTCTTTGCATTCGCAACTTGGCTAACTGGCACAAGAGGCCCAGCTTTCAGCCTATCTCAGCTTTCAACATGTCTTCCTTACTCAGCTTAATCATTTCTAACTTTTGATTTTAAGTGAGAGACATGCAACTCTTCCTTTCTCTTGAATACTTAGAGGCCATCGTAGGGTTATTAATTGGCCTAATTTCAATATTGTCTCTCAGGGAATAGGGAAGTCTGAGGTAGGGGAGAGAGATGGAGTAATGGCCAGAGAAACAGTCAGATCACACACCATGTTCATCAATTAAGTTCACCATCTTATAAGGGCATGGTTTGTGATGCTCCAAAATAATTACAATAGTAACATCAAAAATCACTGATCACAGACCACCATAATAAATATAATAATAATAAAGTTTGAAATATTGTCACAATTACCAAAATGTGACACAGAGACACAAAGAGAGCACATACTATTGGAAAAATGACACCAATAGACTTGCTTGACATACGGTTGTCACAAACCTTCAATTTGTAACAGATACAGTATTTGTAAAGCACAATAAAGTGAACCTCAATAAAATGAGGTATGCTTGTATACAATATATTACTATTAACTAAGTCACTCTGTTATATATTAGATTTCCAGAACTTGTCTAACTGAAACTTTGTACCCTTTGACCAACATCTCCCCCATTCCCCAATCCCTACCCTCCCCTACCCCCTGGCAACTACCCATCTTCTCTCTGCTTCTATGTGTTCTACTTTTTTAGATTTCACATGTAAGTGAGATCATGCAATATTTGCCTTTCTGTGTCTGGCTTATTTCACTTAGCATAACATCTTCCAGGCTATGTCACATTTTTTCTATCCATTCATCCACTGATGGACGCTTAGGTTGATTCCATATCTTGGCTATTGTGAATAATGCTGCAGTGAACAATGGAGTATAGATATCTCTTTGACAGACTAATTTCATTTCCTTTATATATAATATCTATAAACTTCTTTCTTAGTACTGCTTTTGCTGCATCTCATAAGTTTCAGCATGTTGTGTTTCCATTTTCATTTGTCTCAGGATATTTTTACTTCCCTTTTGATTTCTTCCTTGACCCATTTGTTACTCAGGAATGTGTTGTTTAATTTACACATATCTGTGAATTTTCCAGATTTCTTCCTGTTATTAATTTCTAGTTTCATACCATTGTGTTTAGAAAAGATATTTGATATGATTCCAATCTTCTTGTATTTTTTACAACTTGTTTTTGTGCTCTAACGTGATCTATCCTGGAGAATATTATGTGTGCACTTGAAAGAATGTGTATTTTGAGCTGCTCAGGAGGCTGAGGCAGGAGGATCACTTGAGCCAGGAGTTCGAGGTTTCAGTGAGCTATGATGATACCCCTGCACTCTACCCAGGGCTACAGAGTAAGACTCTGTCTCAAAAAAAAAAAAAAAGAATGTATTCTGCCACTGTTTGGTAGTATAAAGACCAAGCCCTTGGTCTCCTAAAGTTTCACTGAAAATCACTGACATGAGGCAGATTGATTAATAGGATAAAATGCATACAAATTTATTTAACATGTATACATGGGAACCTTCAGAATAAAGATGCAAAGATACAGGGAAAATTTTCCATTTTTGTTCTTAGGCTCAATGAAGTATAGACAGCTATGTAGAAATATGATTGGACATAAAGGGTATGATCTAATGCTAATAGACTGAGTGGGAAAACCTAGCAAGGCCTGTCTATCTAGAGTCTTCTCCGCCTCTCTAAGCATGCATTCCTTCCTTCTGGGTTTGGGGCAGGGTCCCTTTTGAATGGGGGGGTCTTATACAGTCAAACAATGTAGGTTAGATAATTTCTTTATGGCCAGTTTTATACAGAATAATTTTAGGTTTTATGTCTGGCTTTTAGGAAAAGAGATTTTGGCTTTTATGACCTGCCTTGGGGAAGAGGGGCTCTAGTTTCTGTGGCTAGCCTCAAGGGAGAATGGGGCTGAGAGACAGGAGGACGGGAGAAGTCAGACAAAAACGTTTGCTTCTGAGGCTTTCATTTTGGGGTATTTTTTGAGCTCCAACAATGAAATATTCTGTGTATGTCTGTTAGGTCCATTTGTTCTATAATGTTGTTCAAGTCTACTGTTTCCTTATTGATTTTCTGTCTGTAATATCTGTTCATTGTTGAAAATGTGGTATTGATGTGCCCTACCATTATCACATTGCTGTCTAGTTCTTCCTTGAGTTCCCTTAATATTTGCTTTATGTATTTAAGTGCTTCGATGTTGGATGCATATATATTTACAATTGTTTTATCCTCTTGATGAATCGAGTCGTTTATCATTATATAATGACCTTCTTTGTCTCTTGTGATAGTTTTTGATATAAAGTCTATTTCGTCTGAAATAAATAGAGCCACCTTTGCTCTCTTTTCATTACCATTTGCATGAATATCTTTTTCCATCCCTTTACTTTCAGCCTGTGTCCTTAAAGTTAAAATGAATCTCTTATAGCCAGTATACAATTGGTTCTTGTTTTTTAATCCATTGAACTACTCTATGTCTCTATGTGTTCTGATAGGAGAATTTAATTCATTTACATTTAAAGCAATTACTGATAGTTAAAGACTCACTATAGGTTGAGTATCCCTTATCCAAAATGCTTGAGATAAGAAATGTCTTAGATTTCAGGTTTTTTCCAATTATCAAGCATCTCTAACCCAAAAATCTGAAAGCTAAAATGCTCCAGTGAGGATTTCTTTTGAGCATCATGTCAGTGCTCAAAAAGTTTTAGATTTTAGAGCATTTTGGATTTCAGATTTTTGGATTAGTGATGTTCAACCTGTACTGACATTTTGTTAAGTGTTTTCTGATTGTTTTGTAGTTCTTCTACTCTTTCTCTACAGCTATCTTCCTTTGTGATTTGATTGATTTTTGTAGTGGTATTCTTTGATTTCTTTATTTTTTGTTTAATGGTGTTGCATTTCCCTGATTATCTGAAATCTTTGTGGCTATGCATTGGTATCTGCACATTTGAAGAATCAGGCACCTATTCCAGTCCTGAAAGATTGGCTTCAGCAGGAAAGGCCCTTCATCTATCAGTTGGTTCAGAGATTTCCGAGCAGGCTTTCTTATGAGGACCATGGATGGGCTTGCTGCTAGAGTCCTCAGGCAGGCTGACCTGGTGCCTGTGTCACCAGGTCAGTAGGCCTGGATCCTGGGTCCTCCTGAGTTAGCCTGGAGCCTTTATTTGTGGGTCATGCTTGGAGCCTGGGTCCACTGGGGCGAGCCTGGGGCTAGGGTATGCTGGGACAAGCCTGGATCCTGGGCCCACAGGGGCTAGCATGGTGCCAGTTCCCATTGGACTGGATATGTGTTCGCAGGCTCGAGCCTGAAGCCTGAATATACAAGGAAGGGCCTGGGTCCTAGGTCCATGGGAGCCAGTCTATAGCCTGGTTCCACAGATGTGGTGCTGGAGCCTGAGTATGCCACAGCCAGTCTGGTGCCAGGGTATACTGGGGCAAGTCTGGACCCTGGGTCCACTGGAGACTAGGGCTATTGAGGACTGGCCTGGAGTCTAGAGTCAGGCTGGTCCTGGGGCAGGGCTAGTGCCTGGGTCCATGGAAGCTGGTCTGGAGTCTGGATCTGTAGAGACTTGCCTGGTGCTGGGGCCCAACTGAAGCTGGGAGCCTCAGGGGCTGGCCTAGAACTGGGGCAGGACCGAACCCTGGGGTCTCAGGGACTGGCCTGGAGCTTGGAACCATAGGTGCCAGCTTGGCACTGGGGCAGGCCTAGAAATTGGGCCCATGGGTGCTGGCCTGGGGTTTGGAGCTGGAGGAGCCAGCCTGGCACTAACATGGTTCTGAACACTGGGACTGTAGAGCCAGCCTTGAGCCTAGGACCTGGCCTGTCATTGAGGCAAGCTTAGGGGATAGGTCCATGGGTGCCAGCCTGTAACCTGGGGTTGTGGCAAAGTTGGGTACTCACTTTACTCTCTTTCCCTCACTTGGAGGGCATCTCTCTGTGCTGTAGTGTCCAGGCTTGGGTCAGGGGTGACACTGTTAATGGGAAACTGCCCTTCCTACCCTCTTCAATGTATCTTTTCTTTTCTCTTTTTTTTTCAGACAGAGTCTCTCTCTGTCACCCTGGGTAGAGTGCAGTGGCATCGTCATAGCTCACTGCAACTTCAAACTCCTGGGCTCATGTAATCCTCCTGCCTCAGCCTCCCAAGTAGCTGGGACTACAGGCACATGCTACCATGCCTGGCTAATTTTTCTATTTTTAGTAGCGCCGGGGTCTTGCTCTTGTTCAGGCTGGTCTCACACTCCTGAGCTCAAGCACTCCTCCTGCCTTAGCCTCCCAGAGTGCTAGGATTACAGGTGTGAGCCACCGTGCCTGGCCGGAATTTTGATGGGATTATATTAAATATGTAGATTGAAGAATATTGTAATCTTGACAATTTTAAGTCTTTCAACCCATGAACATGAATATGGAATGCCTTTCTATTTATTTAGGTCTTCTTTAGTTTCTTTCAATAAAGTGTTTTATAGTTTTTGGTATACAAGTCTTGCACTTCTTTGGTTAAATTTATTCCTAAGTACTTTATTCATTTCGATGCTATTGTAAATGTAACTGATGTATTAATTTCCTTTTTGGATTATTTATTACTAGCATACAGAAATAAAGTTGAATTTTTAATATTCTGTATCCTACAAACTCACTTAAATTCATTTATTAGCTCTAAGAGGTTTTTGTGTGTGTGTGTGTGTGTGTGTGTGTGTGTGTGTGTGTGTGTATGTCTTAGGATTTTCTAGATACAAGATCATGTCATCTGCAAATAGAGATAGTTTTACTTCTTCCTTTCCAGTCTGGATGCTTTTTCTTTCTTTTCCTTGCCTAATCATTCTGGCTAGAACCCCCAGTACAATGTTAAATATAAGTGGCAAAAGTGGACATCCTTATCTTGCCCAACTACTTTTGGAATAGCAACTGAAATGATCATGTAAGTCATTTCCTCAAGACTGCTGTTCTCCCCAAACTCTGTGGTTAACACTTATTGTCCAGATTTAACGAGGTTTCTTACTGCTAGACTCCTTGATGCCACATTGTATGTCCTTAACCTACTACTTGCTGCCATAGTTTCTAAATACTGAGTTACTCCTACTAACTGCACTTGGATTTTTTACCTGAATTCCCAATATGTCTGATTGCTTCTACTTAACTAAGAAACTGCTATAAGAGTTTGGTGGATATTTTACATGAAAAGACATAAAATTACCACCTTGGAGAAATGTTTAAAGTGAACATTTCAGTGGCATTTAGTATATTTAATATCTTGTGCAACCACCACCTCTATCTAGTTCCATTTTCATCACCCCAAAATGAAACCCTCTACCCATTAAGCAGTTACTCTCCATTACTCCCTTCCCTTACCCCCTGGCAACCACCAATCTGCCTTCTATCTCTACAGATTCACCTTTTATGGACATTTCTTATAAATTAGGGTTTCTCAACCTATGGTGAGTTGTCTATTTCATTATATATTACAATGTAATAATACTAGAAATAAAGTGCACAGTAAATGTAATGGCACTTGAATCATCCCAAAACCAACTCCCCATCCCTGGTCCATGGAAAAATTGTCTTCCATGAAAACAGTCCCTGGTGCCAAAAAAGTTGGGGAACACTGATATAAATGGAATCATACGTGACTTTTTGTGTCTGCCATCTTTCGCTCAGCACAATGTTTTTGAGTTTCATCCATATGATAGCATGTATTGGTACTTCATTTTTATGGCTAAATAATATTTCATTGAATGCATATACCACATTTTATTTATCCATTTATCAGTTGATGGACATTTGGGTTGTTTCCACCTTTTGACTATTATGAATAATGCTTCCATGAACATATATATACTTCCTTGAATTTGTGTAAAGCCCCAGGTATGAGCCTAGATGTCCTGTGTCTTCAAGTTAATTTTATTTCAGGGGCTTATTATTTTATCTGCCACTGGGCATTAGTCAGAACCTCCACAAAAGATCTTTCTAACTTTAAATCTCAGGAAGAATGGGCTGGACATTGATCTTTCCCCTCCTCCCCCCAGTTCCTGGGTTCCTTAAGCAAACAGGTGTTCAACCTGTCTAGAACACTACATAGAAAGGAAAGAAGCCTATGACCCCTTTCTTCCCAGAATTATGAGTGCCGATTCATTTGCTCTATATTTATACAACTTAGATGACCTATGGTAGGTAGATAACACAATGTCATTACTTCCCCATTGTTCATGTCTGGAGATGGGGTATTTACTCTCCCAATTATTGCAGGCCCTAACTGGCTCTACTCATGCGTATCATCTGCTCATCTCCCATATACATTTTTTTTTTTTTT
>CAUYSK010081017.1:0-14801 GCA_963575035.1 Avahi laniger
TTTCTTTCTATTTTTGGTAGAGATGAGGTCTCGCTCTTGCTCAGGCTGGTCTCGAACTCCCGAGCTCAGAACGATCCGCCCACCTCGGCCTCCCAGAGAGCTAGGATTACAGGCGTGAGCCACCGCGCCCGGCCATTTTTACTATTCAGTTTTAAGAGCTTTTTATATTTTCTAGACATCAATCTCTCATGAGGTATATGATTTGCAAATATTTTTACCCATCCTGTGGGTTGTCTTTTCACTTTCTTGTGGTACCATATGCAGCACAAAGGTTTTTAATTTTGATGTAGTCCAATTTATAACTGATCTTATGGTCTTTGTGAATCTTGTTCTGTTCTGGCTTTCTTCTCTATTTTGGCTACTAGGAAGCCTGGAGTCAAATTTGTGGCTGATTATTGGCTTTAGTTTTGTTTTTCTTTGTGCTCCAATTTCCAAGCATATTTATTTTACTTCACTGTGTTTTACATATACTGTAATTTACACACATCCCTCTTGGAACGAGGTGGGGCATAAGTGAATGTATGTTACAAGGCCATATGGGATATTGTTGATGAAAAGCTCTCCAAGTAAAGTTACATGAATGATAAAAGGTCTTTTTTAGCTAATGCTCCACTTTGCCAATGAACCTGTGGAACTGAAACTCAGATGTGAAAATAACAAAATAAAAATTTCCTGCAATCAATAAGAGAGAATAAGCAACTCTAAAAAGTTGGCTTCAGCTTTAATTTTGTTCTTCTCACACATTCCTGAAGATTTTTATCAATTTCAGAAGTATCAACAGACAATCCTGTACTGATTAAAACACTCATATTCAAATCAGGAATAAAGAGAAATTGGATACACTGGGACTGAGACCCCCAAAAAGTGACCAAGAATTATAAACAAAGAAATTCCCAAATAACATGTCTATAAGATTCTCCTTGTTACTTGTCCCCAGTTTGCAGATTTGCTCTCTCAAAGTCTTGAAAAAAATTGATATAGATTAAAACCACTTTGTGGATCAGCAAATTTTGAAAATTTTCCAAGTAAAGATGCTATAGGACATTCTTTTTCTTCTTTACTTGTGTTACTTCCTATTACTCCAAATATCCTTGTCAGCGTTGCTCTCAGAATATCTCACATGACTAATTACTAAGCAAAGCAATGGTGGGAAAGTACTCTGCTTACAAAACCTGTACATTTATTTGAGGACCAAAAAGACCCTTAATCTGAAATAGTTTACTGAGCCTTTCTGTGAAATTAAAGGAATTAAGAAAATAAATTATAGGCCAGGTGTGGTAGCTCACACCTGTAATCCTAGCACTCTAGGAGGCCGAGGTGGGAGGATTGCTTGAGATCAGGAGTTTGAGACCAGCTTGAGCAAGAGCAAAACACCCTCTCTACCAAAAATAGAAAAAATTAGCTGGGCGTGGTGGCATGTGCCTATAGTCCCAACTACTTGGGAGGCTGAGGCAGGAGGATCCCTTGAGCCCAGGAGTTTGAGGTTGCAGTGAGCCATGATGATGTCACTACACTCTACCCGGAGTGACAGAGTAAGATTGTGTCTCAAAAAAAAATTTAAAAAAATTGTATACTTCCAAGGAGAAACCATTCAGTCTTCCTTCTAAATAGCTAAACTCTGCCAGCCAGGGTGGCTCACGCCCTGTAATCTCATCACTTTGTGAGCCCAAGGCAGGAGGATTGCTTGAGGCCAGGAGCTTACCACCAGCCTCCTGACCAACATAGCAAGACCCTCATCTCTGCAGAAGAAATTAGCCAGGCATGGTGGTGGACACCTGTAGTCCCAGCCACCTGGGAGGCTGAGGTGGGGGGATCGCTTGAGCCCAGGAGCGAGAGGCTGCAGCAAGCTATGATCCAGCCACTGCATTCCAGCCTGGGCAATAGAATAAGACCTCCATCTCTGTCTCTCTGTGTCTCTCTCTCCATATATATAAATAAATAAACAAATAGCTAAAATTTAATATTTCAATATTCGTTTTGAAAGAGAAGGAGGAATTCAATCCTATAAAAAGAAAAATGAGGCTGTTCCTATTATCAATAGTAATGAAATTTCCACAAAAGGGAAAGGATTTCTATAAATGGCAGGATGGTTAAGCACAGTGGCAAGTCCCTATAGTCCCAGCTACTCAGGAGGCCGACATAAGAGGATTGCTTGAGCCTGGCATTCGAGGCTGCAATATGTTATGATTATACCTGTGGATAGCCGCTGTGCTCTAGCTTGGGTAACATAGGAGATCCTATCTTTCATTGTTATTATTATTTTTTTAAGACAAGGTCTTGCTCTGTCACCCAGGCTGGACTGCAGTGGTGCAGTCATAGCTCACTGCAGCCTGGAATTCTGATCCCCGGCCTCTGCCCTCGAAGTATCTTGGACTATAGGCACATGCCCAGCTAATTAAAAAAAATTTTTTTTAGAGAGGGTGGTCTCTGGGCAACCTCCCTGTTGCCCAGGCTAGTCTCAAACTCCTGGCCTCAAGTGACCCTCCTGCCTCCTCAGTGGCTGGGATTATAGGCACCCAGTACCCCAGGCTCTTAAAAAAAACAAAAGGCAGAAAAAAAAAAAAACTTAAGTAGAAACAATTCAATAAAACAAGGGAGGCAAAAACATAGTGAAACTTTAGTTTAAGATAAGGCTTCAATTCCAGTTTCACCCATAGAATTAGTCATCCAATGATGTGATCTCCTGTCTCCCCCCGCCTTTGTTTTACCAGATCTATGTTTATTCTGACAAATATCAATCTTTTGATCCTGGATTCCATAAAGCTCTCTCCTAAGAAGTCAGCTCCCACAAGATTTTTAGAACTGATCCTCTGAGTGAAGAGGAGATTGTGGTGCTAGAGTAGAATGTGGCTGTAGCCCCTAAAATTGCATTCAGGTATAAAATATACACATGAGGCATATCATGTGCACCATCTGAAGTATACAGCTCAATACATGTTTATATATATATACACATGCGTAACTACCAGCCTGATAGTGACCTAGAAGATTCCTAATATTCTACAAGTTCCCTGTGTCCTTCTGGGTCAATAGTCACCCACCAGGGGAAGCCCCATTCTGACTCCTATTATCACTGATTGTTCTTAAACATCATATAAATCAGACAGTCTGTGCTTTTCTATGTCTGGCATTTTTAGTTTGCCATAATGTCTGTGAGATTCAACCATGTTGTTGAGTGTCTTCATAATATGTTATTTTTTTAAATTTCTGAGTAGTATTCCACTGTATAAATATTAACACAACTGATTTATCTATTCTACATTTCGGTTGTCTCCATTTTGGGCTATTATGAATAAAGCTACGGTGAACATTCTCATGTACATCCTTTGGTGAATATACGCACTGATTTCTCTTGATATATAGCAGGTGTGGAATTGCTGGGTTATGGGGGAGACATACATTTAGTTTTACTACCGCACAGTTTGCCAAAGTGGTTAAATAACTGAAACAATTTACAAGCCCTCCAGCAATGTATCTAGTTCTGTTTCTCCACAAGCACACCAGTACTTGGTATTGTTAGATTTTTTAATGTTAATAGTTCTAGTGAGTATATAGTGGTATCTCACTGTGGTTTTAACATCCATTTCCCAGATGAATAACTATACTAAACATCTTCTCATATGTTTATTAGCCATTTTGTTATCCTCCTTGGTGAAGTGTCTATTAAAATCTTTTGACCATTTTTTAAATTTGCTTTTTCTTATTGACTTGTAGTTCTTTATATATTCTGAATACAAGCCCTTTGTCAGGACATATTATTGCAAAAATCTTCTTCCAGTTTGTAGCTTGCCTTTTCCCTGTCTTAATCATGTATTTTTATGAAGAGTCTTAATTTTAATGAAATTCTGTTTGTTGGTATTTTTAAGGTTAGTACTTTTTATGTGCTACTTAAGGACTCTGCCTACTCCAAGGCTTATTCTCCATGTTTTCTGCTAGGAATTTTATTGTTTTACCTTTCACTTTTAAGTTATAATCCATTTAGAATTAATTTTTGTGTATGGAGGAAAGTAAGAGTGAAGACTCTACTGTCCCTCAGATGTATAAGCAATTGCTCTAGTACCATTTAATGAAAGAAGCCCCAATTCTTAATTTTGTCTCGGCTGCTAGGTAATGGGAGTACACCTTCCATGAATGGAGCATTTAGGTACTCACCAGTCTCAATAGTCTGCTTCCCTCCTGAGAGGACGCCCAGAGGGAGTGTACCTGTAGGCGTCAGGCCCTTGAGAGTCAGCACACTCTCACTCTCTTCCCTGCAAAGGAAGATCAAAGCCCTGGGTTAATGCCAGGGAGCCCACCATTCAGCACTTCAAAGACACTCGAAGGAAATTAAGAAAAAAAGTGTAGAGGTAGAGGACAGGTTCTCTTACCTCTGAACCCTTCCCTGACTCGAAGAAAGGGAAGTTTTTTGTAAATATTTCAACTTTAAAAAATCAGCCAGTTATTTTTCAATGAGAAGCACTTAGCAAGGCAGTCTTCTAATGTGTCCCATATATCATCCCATTCAATCCATTTAGCAACCCTGTGAGGTAGGTCCTATTATTATTTCTATTTCACAGGCAAGGAAACTAAGGCACAGAGATGAAACTCAAGATGACACAGCCAAGAAGAGCCAGCAGGTGAGCACAGGAAGTCTGGCTGGAGTCCACACTAAACCACTGCATTCACTGTATCAAAGCTACCACTAAACCAATGTTTGCCCAAACATTTTTAGTCACTTTAACGTGTAGGTTTGATATAATCTGCACTGAACCTGAATTCTTGCATTTCCAATAACAAATTTCAATTCTAAAAAAAGTTAGTCCTGAAATCAACTCACGATTTACTCTTAAAATGCCTTTAACCCACACTGTAGTGACAGACATCCTTACCGAAGAACTGAAAAGACCCGTGCCATCTTCCCAATGGCTCTGATTTTATTCTTGATGATCTCCTTACGAACTGTAGTGCCTCCTTAGAGATACAAACAATAAGTGAGTTAAAGGAATGTCTTGGTAGGTTGTTTTTAAAAAAATGCAGGATGAAGTGTCTTTCTTATTTAAGTTAAAGAAACTATTTTTTTAAAAATAAGAAATCAAGGCCTAAGTGCGTTTAAACAAACAAAAATCCCAGGAAGTTGTAATGAGCAAGAGAAAAAATAACCCAGAAGACAAAAAGATGAAGTAAAACCTTGGAGGTGCCACAAACAAGGCAGACTGAGTGGATCTATATGGGAGGTAGGAACTTATTTGCGGTTCTGAAGTGCAGAACACAGTGAAGAATGAAACACACACGCATAAACAAACCTCACAAAGACAGTTGCTACAGCAAAGGTCTCTTTTGAGAATGCTGCGGGCCACCTTAGGATGCAGGGTTTGGCCTGCCAAAGGGCAAGTGATCATTCCAGCAGTTGTCTTCTGCACATAAACATGTCCAGCTAGTTCTCCCAAACTTAGTGAGGGCTGTTTTCATTCTGTAATCATCACTCACACTGGTGAGTTATTTCCTCACAATACTATTGACAACTGTGTAGAATTTTAAAAAGCAACATCAAAAAGGTTAACCCAAGACTTTATGGCTTTTTCTCATTTAAGATTCAGAAAATAGTCCACACATGAGAAGCCAAGGTCCAGGCATACGTCAGGTGGCTGCATTCAAAAGTCAAAGAAAGAAACATGGGCTCTCCTTCCTCACCTCCAGCTCTTAGTACCCTGCCGGATCATGTAGCAGGTCCAGAGAAAACATACACATTGAAACTAAAAGGGAGGACGGAGAGCCCGTGTGAAATTATTCTACTGATTAAAGATGTCTAAACAATAGATAGTGGTGGGACAGACAGTGAGTATTAAGCTCTAAGTACATTTTCGTTGGATACCTTTCTGATAGCTCGAAATGTAGTGATCTTCAGGGAGAAGAGACACCAAGAAACAAGGAGATGAAGATAGAAATATGAGAAGAGAAATTTAAGTTTACATGGAAGAGAGAAAAAAAATCAAAGTGAAATGCAATGAGAGAAGCAGGCTATTATTTTTATCAGCTCAAAAGAGATACCCTTGGTAACATGCTAGCACATTAAATTACAGATTTCTTCTGTCAGTATTTTCTTCCATTTCTTAAAAGTTTACATTTTACATTAATTCCAATCTATTATTAGACAACATTTTCTACCCTAACAGATCATGAAAATAACATTAGACAAAGACATCATTTGTGGAACAACAAATGATGCCGAAAACAAGGAACAAGAACAAAGAACAGAACAAAAAGTTTACAAATCTCTTAATAAGAACATTATGTTTTATTTAATGGATTCAATATCTTCTCATCTTTCAAGGGATATAATAGTTCTTCCCTGTTAAAGTTTTGAATGTTCTTCAGCATTTCAAGTTCATTCAAGTTTCCTTTTGCTGTTTTTGTTGTGATGTCTTAAAGGGTCTCCTTAGGTGTCTGATATTCCTTGGTGTTTGCTCATGATTAAGAGTAAGGGACTAAAAAGCTTTCAGAGCTGGTGGGCAGAAATGCTGACATGTGCTTTACGCTGAGTGATCATGGTGGGCCTTTGTCAGAGAACTGAGTGTGCATATGGTCATTTAATTCTCCTGTTTTTGGCAAGGTACTGATGCCCTCAATTGTGTCTCCAGTCCAGAAATCGTTTGGTTTGCACTTTTTAGAGATTAGTCTCCGGACTTGGAGAGGAGACAGTTGCCCAGTGGAAACTAGGACTCTAACTGCCTTTCAAACAGCTTTCGCCCAGTTTACTTATGTTAGCTCACTGCCCCCCACTACTCCCTCTTCCCACAGTTCTAAATCCAGCAATTGGTGCTGCCAATTCCTTTGCTTTTTGAGGATTTTGTGCTGGAACTCAGCATTCCCTATTGCTAAGAGGGGCTTGAGCTTTCCTTGAATCAGTTAAGTCAATGACACTAATGCATTTGTTTTCCAGTTTCCAAAAATTCATACAAAAAATTCCCCCATTTTTTGTAGGTGTATACTTTTTTTTAACCTTTTTTATTGTGAAGTATAATAAACATACGGAAAAGTACACAAAACTGATACATAACTCGATCATTTGCTAAACAGAAAATGCCCATATAACCACCACTCAAGTCAATAAACAGAATGTCGCCAGGACCCCAGAAGTTCCCTTTAGTCCTCTGCTAACACTTATAGTTTCTCTCTTCCTGAAAGAGAATCATTCTCTTGACCTTCATTGAAATTATTTTCGTGCTGTTCATTATAGTTTTACCATGTAAGCACACATCCGTAAGCACTAGTTTTCATTGTTTTTGAATTTTACGTAATTGGGGCAATTATGTATGTACTTTTTTGGTCTGGCTTCTTTTGCTCAACAACGTGTTTCTAAGATTTATCCATGTTTTCCCTGTTGCTATAATTTCCTTACATTCCACTATTTATCCTTTTTACTATCAATGGTCATTTGGGCTGATTCTAATTTTGGGGAATTAAGAATTAGGCTGCTATAAATATTCTTGTGTATTTCTCTTTGATACATGTATGCATATATTTCTGTTGAGCACATCCCTAGGATTAGAATGCTTAGTCATAGGGTACGTATATGTTCAACTTTGGATAACAGTTTGGCATTATCTACTGAAGTGAATGTACCAATTTATACTTCTATGTAAAAGCATTCCTGTTGCTACACATGTTTGCCAACATCTGGTATTATTCATCTCTAATTTTAGCCAATATGGTAGGTGTGTAATATCATCCCATTACAGCTTTAATTTGCATTTTCTTGATTACTAATGTAGTTATCTTTCCATATTTTTTACTGGCCATTTGGATATCGTCTTTTGTGAAGTGATTGTTCAAATCTCACTTTATTAATCTGTGGGGTTTAAAAACATTTTTTTTGGGAGATAGGGTCATACTCTGTCCCCAAGGCTGGAGTGCAATGGCATTATCATAGCTCACTGCAGCTTCAAACTTCTGGGCTCAAGTGATCCTCCCACCTTAGCCTCCTGAGTAGCTGGAGTCCCACGCACACCACCACGCCTGACTAATTTCTCTAAAAAATTTGGTACAGATAAAATCTTGCCATGTTGCCCAGACTGGTCTAGAACTCTTGGCCTCAAGCAATCCTCCCGCTTCAGCCTCCCAAAGTACTAGGATTATAGGTGTGAGTCACCATGGCTGGCCCCTTACATCTTATTTTTTTCAGAGTCTATTTCATGTAATATTAATCTATCCACATCAGCTTTTGTTTGGTTAGTGTTTGCATTATATATTTATTTCTGTCTTTTTACTTTCAAACTTTCTATATATTTATGCTTTGGATCACTCTTTTGTATAAAACATTGTTAAACTTTTTTTTTTAATCCTGTCTGACAATCTGTCTTTTGTCAATTTGCATTTAATAAAATTGCTGATATATTTACTGTCATCATTAGGTTTGTCCTACTATTATATGTACCTTCCTTCTTTTCTTGCCTTCTTTTGAATTATTTTTTCATCATTTTTTTCTATAACTTAAAGGTTATATAATTGAAACTGTTTTCTTACAGGTTAGAGATTACAGCGTGCATCTCTTAGTTATCAAAGCATAATGTTAATGAATACTTTCCTCTCTTTTCAGATAATGTACAGCCCTCACACTCTTTGACTCTCCTTATCCCAAAATTATTGTCATATATTTTCAATCTTTTAAATTCAAAAAACGTTATTGCTTAATAAAGTCTACATTTGATTTACCCACATATTTTCTGCCATTTTTACTCTTTATTCCTTCCTGAATCTCCAAGCTTCAATCTGGTATTTTCCTTCTGCTTGAATAATATATTTTAGAATTTTATTTAGTGTGTGTCTCCTAGTAATTCTCTTACTAAAATTTTAAGTGGGGAGAGAGACTGAAAAATGTTTATGTCACCTTCATTCTTGAAAGATATTTCTACTAATAAAATTCTAGGTTATCAGTTATTATGTTTCAGCACTTTGAATATATTATTCCATTATTTCCTTCTTCCATTGTTTCCATGAAGAATCTACTATCATGTGCTTAGGTGTTGTTTTCTTTGTATTTATTCTGCTTGCATTTACAGGGCTTCTTTATCTATGGCTTAAAGTTTTACTGATTGGGAAAATTTTATCCGTTATCTTTTCAAATATTGCTTCTACCTCATTCTCTTGCTCCTCTTCTCTGGGACTCCAAACACACAGATGGTATTCATTGTATCCTCCATCTCTCATGCTTTCCGTGTGTATGTATTTTCCTTTTTTCTCTTCATGCTTCATTCTAGATATTTCTTCAGATCTATCTTCTAGTTCACTTACTCTACGTTTAGCTTTATTGAATTTACTGTTAATTCATTGTTGAGTTTTTTAATTTGTTATTTCATTTTTGAGTCCTATCTCAATCTGGTCTTTTATGTCCTTGAACATAGTAAGCACAGACATATTTTGTTTTTTAGTATAGTTATTTTAAAGTTTAATCTGATAAAGCCAATTCCTCGAGAACCTGAAGGTCTATTTGTATTTTTGCTATTTCTTATTCATGTTGTTACATCTCTTTACATTTCTGGTTATTTTTTGTTGTGAACCATATATTCTATTTGAAAGACTATTTGTAGAAATCATTTATGGTTCTACATGATGTTATCTTAGTCCAGAGAGGTTTGCTTTTCTCAGGTATCTGGGACTACCTTATTTAAACTTCAGGGATTGAAATAATTTAAAGATAGGTTATATTCCCTTCCAGGGCTGTCCTATTTCCAGCTCACTCTTACTCTTACATAGATGTAATCTTTGGGGGTCCCAGACCAAAGCACTCACATCACGCTTGGCAAGCCTGAAGCCCCAGTTTTTTTAGCTTAGCCACAAAAGGCTATCAAGAGGGCTGCTCAATCTCCTACTCTCCTCTTTTGAAATCCATGAATATCCTTAAATGAGAAATGATGCCAAATGTTGGTCTTACCTGTCTGGATTTCTGCCTTTTTCCAGGTCTCAACTTAGTAATTCTTTTTTTTTTTTTTTTTTCTTGAGACAGAGTCTCATTCTGTTGCCCAGGCGAGTGTCGTGGCATCAGCCTGGCTCACAGCAACCTCAAACTCCTGGGCTCAAGCAATCCTCCTGCCTTAGCCTCCCAAGTAGCAGGGAGGCACTTGTCACCATGCCTGGTTAATTTTTTCTATTTTTAGTAGAGACAGGGTCTTGCTCTTGCTCAGGCTAGTGCCGAATTCCTGACCTCAAGCAATCCTCCCACCTCAGCCTCCCAGAGTGCTAGGATTACAGGTGTGAGCCACTGTGCCCAGCGGCAACCAGGTAATTCTTCACTACTTTATTCACTTTCTGATGCTTTCAAAACAAACTCAAAAAGTATTTTGTCTAACTCTTCCAGCTGACTTCATAGGGTTGACCTAAACTATTCAGTGTGCCTTTGATGAACTAGAAATCCTTAGTTTATATCACTTTTAAAAATTTCAAACTTCTGTCATGGTTTTAATGTAGTTTGAGAAGGGAATGAAATTTACAAGTGTGTTCAATTCACCATCTTTACCTAAAAAGTCTTTTTTCATTTCCTTTCAGGAAAAAAAATACATATATCAGCTTATATCCATACACTTTGGCAAAAACTGGGAATGAGAAGATTCTATCCATTTACTTTTGCACTTAACAGAGTATCTAACACATTTTCTATGTCAGCTCCTGTAGCCCTACTTAATTCATATTTTTAAAAAATACATGTAGTTCATATCATTCAATTCACTCCATCTCAACAAATATTTACCTGTTGTGCTCAATGCACCATACTTGTGTTTAGAGGGCTAGAATGGTGAGCAAAACCCAATTTTGTCCCAGGACTCAGGGGGGTGTGAAACGTATCAATCATGTAGTGATATAAATCAATATAAAACTGAGACTCTAACAAATACTAAGGAGAGGTACATAGTGATATGAGAGCATAACAGGAGTACTGGGTCTAGTTAGGGATGTCAGAAATGTCTCCCATGAGGAAGTAACAATAAGTTGAATAGAAGCTAAGAGGAGAAAGAAAGCTTGACTAAGGGAAATAATATTCCAGGTAGAGAATCTAGCATATAGATATACCATAATTGATTTACGCAGCTTTCCGTGAGGGATATTTAGACTGTTTTGAACCTTTTGTAATTAGAGATAATACTTCAATAAATATTCCCATATATCATTTTTGGCATACTTTTATAAGCATACCCTTATGGTAATGAAGAATCCTTTCTCAACACATAAAACAGAGTTTCTAATAATTTCCTTTTCCACTTATATTTGAATATAAATTTTATTACATCTCTTTCTTCCATATTTCATCTTCCCCTAACTTAAATTCTTTATTATTTTTAAAAATTTTTCACTTGGCTGCACTGTTCCTTAAGAACTAGTTCCTTATAGTGATCTCCTATCCCATAAAGGTACTTACAACCTATGTTCCACCTGCTCTTGACCTTCAATATGGAACATGAAGCGTAAGCATGTGTGGGAATTTCCTTTAGATTCCCAAAGTGAGCTAAGCTTTCTCTACTATGAAGGTGGTTTATCTTAACAGTTAAGTGAATCACCTCAGCACAGAGCCTGGAGAGAATGTGACTGTCAGAGGTTTGTGCTCAGGTGACCATCTCTTCAGACTATCCTGCATTCTGAGCTAGGTAAGGACCTACCTTTAAAATCAAACCTCCTCCAACACACTAGGAAAAAAATACTAGACTACAAATACAACAAAATGTTACCATACAAAGATCCCTCACATGTCAAAAAGGAAAGAAAAAACATGCACATAACTCAGTAGAAAAATGTATAGAAGATATGACTTGACAAGTCACAAAAGAGAAATAAACGTGGCCAATATACACACATAAAAATACAAATTAAAAATTTTAAAACATCAGACTATAACAAATATAATAAACAGTACTGGAGAGAGCACTGTGAACTATGCATCACACACAAGTGTAGACTGGTACAGCCTTTCTAGAGAATATCTGCATCAGATTTAAAATTTTAAGTACTAATTGACACAGATATTCAATTTCTAGAAATTTTTCCTAAGGAAATTATCAAGAAAATGTTAACCTTGACTTTCTAATATTGCTTTTCTTTCTTTCACAGCATATATCACCATTTGACTCATATTTATTGTTTGTTTGTCTTCTCTACACTAGAATATACGCTTATGGCAAGCGAGGATCTAAACAGGACTTGGCACATATCAAGCATGTAATGAATACTGGCTGTTAACAGAATGTTAACAAAGATTTATCTATACAAATTTTCAAAACTGTAGGAATTTTAAAAGCAAAAAGTTGGGAAGAAAATCCAATATCTAACAGCATGGGACTGGTTAAAACAAAGAATGATCAACTTGGAGGACTATGTATCCATTAGAAATTAGTCTACAAAAGAAAACAAAAACAGTAAATATACACGATGCCATTACATGACCTTATTCTTGTTAAAAAGAAAAAAAGAGAGGAAAAGTACATGCAAAGATAAAAGACAGCTAATATAGTATATATCACGATGTTAACAGCAGATATCTACAAGACAGTAGGTTTATGGGTGACTTTTTTTCTTATTTATGATTTGCTATATTTTTCAAATTTCATTTTCTACAATGTATATAATTCTCTTTTAATAAGACAAAAGAAAATTATTCAAAATAAACTAAAACAACTAAAATCCAAACTTTTCCTTAGTTTCTAAAGGAAGAAGTTTACCTTCTGCTTCATCATCATCAATCAGTTCATCATCAGAGCATATGTTGAGAATGTTAACCAGCATCTCTGTGACTATATGATAAGACAAAATAATCCAATATTTATAAAATTAAAAAAGGACTTTCTCTAAAATAAGGTGGATATCTAAATAAATATATATGGTAAATAAGCATAAAAATTATTTATTATTATATTAGTAAGAATGGCTATAAAGAATAGCAATAAACATAAACCTTCAGGTTTAAAAAGAATTTGGGTAGATTACTTGCTCCAGTAAAGGTCTGGAGTCTTTGAAGACTCTATTGCATAGTTACATGATTTTTTTTTTAACCAAGATTATTTTCTTTCTTTCCTTCCCCCCTTCCTTTCCTTTCCTCTCTCTCCCTCCTCGCTTTCTTTCTTTTTCTTTTTCGAGATGGGGTCTCACGATATTGCCCAGGCTGGTCTCAAACTCCTGGCCTCAAGTGATCCTCCTACCTCTGCCTCCCAAAGTGCTGGAATTATAGGCATGAGCCATCACACTCGGCCAATTACTTGATTTTATTAGATTGATGTTCAGATCTTTTTCCTCACTGATAAGCACATGAGAACATTTCTTCTCATTTTACAAAGAAGTTAAGCCAACAGGCCTGTGTTCAACAGGCTTATTTTATATTTGCATAGCTTATCTGTATAAATGTACATAAAATTCTAAGGACAATAAATCCTATCTAAATCTCTTTAGCTCTAAAGAAATCACTGAAGGAATGGTAAGTAACTATGTTATTTTAACATGTTGATAATAGTAGGTCAGCTACTTCAAATTGATATCTAGAATAAGAAAAAACCATAATAGACTAGAACTAAAATTTAAGAACCAATTAAGTGACACTTAAAACTCTTTGTAGAGAGCAAACAAAATTAGAAAACATGTCTGAACCATCAGGGGGCTCAAGCAAATACAAAGGTGTGCTCGGTCACTAGCTAAAACAAGCAATGGTCCAGATGCTTTAGTTCTCTTACCTTTTTCCCCAACGAAAGGTAAAGACCATGTGAAAACATCCATAAAGTTTGGAAGCCAGTAAGGGTGTGGAGAACAGTTAAACTGCCTGATGTTCATGACATTGTTTTCATATTTCAACACAGCAGCTAAAAAGGAAAAAAGCAAGAAAATCTGCCATAGGACCATGACAAGGCAACTGGTAGGCTTTGTATACTTGTGTACCTACTACACAGAATTCAGGAACTTATTTTCCACTTGTAAATTCAGTACTACGTGAAGGGCAGATGAAAACAATTAAAGCATTTTACATAGTTCATTCCTTTTTTTTTTTTTTTTTGAGGCAGGGTCTCACTCTGTTGTCCAGGCTGCTAGGGTGCAGTGGCGCCATCATAGCTCACTGCATCCTTGAATTTCTGGGCTCAAGTGATTCTCCTGCCTCTGCCTCCTGAGTATCCCCGACTATTATACCCGGCTATTTTACAAATTTTTGTAGAGACAGTGTCTCACTATGTTGCCCAGGCTGGTCTTGAACTCCTGGCCTCAAGCAATCCTCCCGCCTCAGCCTCCCAAAATACTGGGATTACAGGCATGAGCCGCCATGCCCAGCTAGTTCATTCTTTTAAGAATTATTCCAAGGAACAAAGTTACCTGAAGTGCTCATATAATAAAAGTACAAAAGAAACTGAAACTTCAAAGGGTCACTGCACAGTAACTATCTATAGAAACCTCAGGATATACATGAGAAAAATTTCCTGTAATTTCTTTTTATAGGCCAAATAGTTACGGTCACAACTTTCTTTTGAGGGCAAATATCATTCATTAAACAGACACAGCCTATTTTGCTAGTCGTTAGCCAGAGCCAAAGATTTTATAAACCCTCTGACACTTTATAAATAGCAGCTATCAATTCAAAATGGGGGACACATGGCAAACTTGGAGCAATTTCTACTGAATGTCCAGAAGTAGATTAAATCATCTCTGCATACAATATAATGGATTTTTTTTTTTTTTTTTTTTTTTTTGAGACAGAGTCTCACTCTCTTGCCTGGAGCGAGTGCCGTGGCGTCAGCCTAGCTCACAGCAACCTCAAACTCCTGGACTCAAGCAATCCTACTGTCTCAGCCTCCCAAGTAGCT